>APFE031059853.1:2755-12913 GCA_000404065.3 Pinus taeda | reverse complement strand
CGAAGTGAAGGAGGAGCTCATCTGGATCGACGAGGCTAGACTGCTACAACGAGCGTTGGACTTCAGGTAGGATCGAAAAACACTTGGTTTCTCATAGGAAAATGCATTTTTAGAGAAGGATTGCTCTTAATTGTCTTGTTTGTCACTAGAGAGTCTTAGACTCCTAGGGAGGTTAGTTTTGTCAGCAAAAATAACTCTTTCCACATGACACTTCAATCTAAAATATTGGTTTGAAAAGGTTATCTTAGGAAGTTTTCTATTACAACCAAGAAAGTTGCCGAGAGATAACATCTTGGTGACTATACTGGGGATATAGAATTACATCTTCCCCAAAATTGTTTTTAATGATCAGATCTACTTTCTGAGAGCAAACAGAAGGATAGATAATAGTATTGGCTATTCTATTTTCTCTCGTGAATCCATTTTCAAGAATCCATAGTTCAAAGCTTCCATGGCTACTCCATTGTCAAATGATCCAAAGCTCATTGTAGAAATTCCCATTGTAGATCAATAGATTATGCTATATACTAAAGCAAAATACAAGATCTACTTCTACAACAAATTTTGCGGAAGCTTAGTCAAATTGAGCACGATCAATTTAGAACACATATAACTGAGAATGAGAAATCAATCACACATAACACAGAAGAAATAAACCAGGGAAAGCCTCAGCCTAAAACCCCAATCTCTATATTATCATACAAGTGGAAATATGTTCAAGTTAAAAAAAGAATCAGCTCTCAAGCTATCATGTTCTCTCTGCAATCAAACAATACTGCTCATAGACAGTCAAAGGCTCTCACAACCTTCTCCTATGCCCTCCAAGCCTCCTATTTCCTTGCACAATTTTTCCTAGGGTCCAGTGCTTCCACTTGTGTGAATTCCCACCTCACACTGCTCACTTGGCTCAGAAATAACTGCACAAACCTAAAGGAGATAATTCCTTCTCCATGGATGAGTTTCCTTTATAGGAAAAATCCTCCAACTGATGGTACACTGTCCCATCATCTGATCTCAACTGTGTCTCTGACTGAACTGACATGCATGAGTTATTTATGAGATAATATTCAGTTATCTGAAGTACAACAATTACATCCATGCAAGCATTAACTAAGTGAACTCACAATTAATTCAACAAACTGTTTGAATTAATCTAACTGGACTTGACTCAGTTAACTGAGCCAACTAATTACAACTCAAATTACAACTCATCCTTATCTCTTTAACTGATGGATAAATTACTCAATTAATGGACAAATTGTTGCATGTCCCCACATAGACTTGATGTTTGATTTTCTACAACTAATTAACTCATGGTGAATTAATTAATTATTTTACAAACAATTGCTAAGATCAAATTCGATTTTTTACTTCTCTATTTTAGTTCAAGGACTAACTTAAATAGGAAGGTATCTCGAAATGCTATTTATAGCAATGCTATTTTTAACACTTTCATTTTTCATTCCTTGTTGCTTTGTCCAACACTAGTACCCGAACTGCTATTTATAGTAGTGCTATTTTTAGCATTTCTTGTTGCCATTTTCAACACTCCCTCTCAACAAGAAAAGCATTCAACTCGAACTCGATCCTGACCCTTTGGAATGTTTTGCATGCAACACTTCTTCCAAGTGTTGTTACTCCACCAACTCTAGAAACAAAAAAAACTCCCAAATGACCTTCCTGTTGGGCTAGAAACATCCTCTGATGTTGAAGCTCCATTTGCTGCTGACAAGTGCTCCTTATCTGACCTCTGGGCTATTGCAACACTCCATGCATCTTGCACTGTTGCACACCTCTCTGTGCCATCCTGCACTGGTGCGACACTCCTGTGCCTCTCACATTGTTGCAGCCTGCTAGCTTTGCATTATCTTGGGATTCCTGCACTGTAGCTCTCTCTGCTGCTCCATCCACATCTGTCTCTACCCAATCAGCCAGTCTTGCTACTGTAAATTGGGGCTTCCGTAGCAAGGTCTAATCAAAGAGGTTGGGTACCTCAATGATCTTGCCCCTATTCTAGCCTTCTTGGGATTGTCACTCCACATCGCCCCACCTCCGACCTGGAGGTATGGATGCATGTGATCCCTCTACCCACTTGGCTTGAAATTTCCCCCTACTGGAGGTCTCTACATGAGTAGATGTCTCTACTTGATCTCTTCTCGGCTTCTCTAGTTGTGGCTACTCCAAAACCTCCTGAAGCTGCTTCACCAATTGTGGCTCCTCCACAATCGTTTGAGACTTCTTCTGTGGCTGCATGTTGAGAGATAATGTGCTCTCCCTCTTAACCACCAAGTCTCCATCAATTTCCTTGCTCCTCAAGGCTTTGTGTGCATCTTGAACCTCAAGAGAATACAAGTTCTTGACTCATGAACCGATTTGCTTCACCTGTCTTGTGGTGATGTGTCGAAGGAAAACCTTTCCCTTACTGAAGACCTCATCATAGCCTTTGTCTTCTAGCATTGTGATTGACACTAAATTTTTCGTTAGTCCTGGTACATACTTGACATCGGTCAAGGTAATGCGAGCTCCATTCTCCCTCTGAAAAAAACCATGCCTACACCTGAGACATTATACTTTTCATCATTACCCATTGCTATGAGTATCTGGAGATCTTTCTCCTCCAAGGTACTGAACAAACTCTTGTCGTCGGTCATGTGGAAAGAAGCTCCATTGTCAAGAAACCAACCACATCCCATCATGGATGAAACCATGCATGCGAAGAGGGTGAAATCCAAATCGAACTGTGAGGCCAATGCCTCACCTTCAGATCCTTCCTTGGATCCCATCTTGGATTTCCTCAGTGGACAATTTGTAGCAAAATGGCCCACCTCATGAAAACGAAAGCATCGCACTTTCGATTTGTCAAACTTCTTCCCACCACGGGAAGAACTTGATTTGGGATGAGAATCCTTCTCCTTCCCTTTCTTTGCCTTACTCACTAAGGCACAATTTTCTTCATCCTCCTTGGATAAAGAACCATCTCTGGTGCTTCTTCTTATCTCCTCCTGCATTAGATCCGACCAAAGTCATTCCCAATCTGGTAGTTTTTCTCTTCCATTAACTGAGTCTTGGTAGCTATGCCAGCTCTTAGGAAGACTGAGGAGTGAAATACTCACCATGTCATCATCGACTGTCATGATCCCTACACTTCCAAGCTCATCCCTGCAGGTGGTGAGCTTGTTCAGATATGTAGAGATCGTGTTGCCCTTTTCACACTTGATTTTCCGAATCTTGTCTTTCAACGCCAGCTTCCTCTGATCACTGTTATTTTGATATAGATCTTTCAATGTGGTCCACATCGAAAACGATGTCTCCTTCCCATGGAGACTCGAGACTATGTGGTCTCGAACTCCCTCCAGAAGGATTCTCCTTGCTCTAGCCACACATTTCTTTCATTTCGCCAATTCTGTAGCATTAGTTGCTGCCGGTTTGGGGATTTCTTGATTAATGAAGTCCTTTAGACCGTTGTCCTCTAATACTACTTCCATGCGATCCTTCCAGGCTATATAATTCGAGTTGCCATCAAGGGCATAGTCGAGTCTTAAACTGTTGAATGCCATTGGTGGAATTTGAGATGTGATAAGAATTCGAATTCTATAATCAGGAACTTGAAACTTGAAATTTCTCCTTTATTTGTATATTGTTCTTCACTTTGATCACCTTTGCTTTGATACCATGTAGAAATTCCCACTGTAGATCAATCGATTATGCAATATACTAAAGCAGAATACAAGATCTACTTCTACAACAAACTTTGCGAAAGCTTAATCAATTTGAGCACGATCAATTTAGAACACACATAACTGAGAATTAGAAATAAATCACATATAACACAGAAGAAATAACCTGGGGAAAGCCTCAGCCTAAAACCCCAATCTCTATATTATCATACAAGTGGAAATATGTTCAAGTTACAAAAAGAATCAGCTCTCAAGCTATCCTGCTCTCTCTGCAATCAAACAATACTGCTCATAGAGAGTCAAAGGCTCTCACAACCTTCTCCTTTGCCCTCCAAGCCTCCTATTTCCTTCCGCAACTTTTCCTGGGGTCCAGTGCTTCCACTTGTGTGAATTCCCACCTCACACTGCTCACTTGGCTCAGAAATAACTGCACAAACCTAAAGGAGATAATTCCTCCTGCATGGATGAGTTTCCTTTATAGGAAAATTCCTCCAAATGATAGTACACTGTCCCGTCATCTGATCTCAACTGGGTCTCTGACTGAACTAACATGCATGAGTTATTTATGAGAGAATATTCAGTTATCTGAAGTGCAGTAGTTACATGCATGCAAGCATTAACTAAGTGAACTCACAATTAATTCAACAAACTATTTGAATTAATCTAACTGAATTTGACTCATTTAACTGAGCCAACTAATTACAACTCAAATTACAACTTATCCTTATCTCTTTAACTGATGGATAAATTCCTCAATTAATGGAAAAACTGTTCCATGTCCCCACATAGAATTCATGTTTGATTTTCTACAAGTAATTAACTTATGGTGAATTAATTGATTATTTTACAAACAACTGCTAAGATCAAATTCGAATTTTTATTTCTCTATTTTAGTTCAGGGACTAACTAAAATAGGAAGGTATCCCAAAATGCTATTTTTAGCACTTCCATTTTTCATTCCTTGTTGCTATGTCCAACACTGGTACCCGAACTGCTATTTATAGCATTGCTATTTTTAGCATTTCTTGTTGCCATTTTCAACACTCATGACATGAATCATGACTCCACTTTTTTATGAATCCAGAGCACAATTTTAGATCCAGTGACCTAATTAGTCAAGATGACAAGGTATGCTCTGATGAACTGTGAACATATACCAAGTTTTCCAAATCGCATTCCATGCATAGATTGGCAATTATATTTGCCAAAATTTAGAGATAAGAAAGGAGATGATGCAAATTTTCATTTGGTTAAATTTCACATGCACGTACATAGGCTAGGGGCTGAATTTCCTAAAGACCTTATGATGAAGATATTTATGGTAACCTTAGAAGAAAAGGCAAGATCTTGGTTCGAAAGTTTACCATTTGCTAGCATTTACTTCTTTGAAGATTTATGCTCAACATTTTGTGTAAACTATAAAGAAAGATACCCTTCTATAGCGTTGGTTAAAAAATTTTGTGGAAATCATGAAAACCCTTTTTCAACCATGGGAATTGATATTGATGATGAGGATCTAACGGAGGATGAAATTGAAGAAGCCCTTTATGAATTACCTTCTCATCATGAAGAAATTATGGAAGATAGTTGTTATTTTAATCAGGACATTTTTCAACAAACAATATTTTCTCCCTTAGCTAAAAATAAAATCAAGCGAGATCTTAATGATGATAGTCATATTGCATTTGAAGATTTGCAACAACTTTTCTAGTCTTTGTGTGATCAAAGGGAAACCTTGGGTAGGGAAATCATATATGATCAAGATTACTTAGAATTGCAAGACATTAGACATGAGAAGTGGGATGTGTTTAATTTGTCAAATGATACAAAATATGTTTTTAAAGGGTCTTCTTTTGAAACCATAATTTCATAAATTTTCTATAATCTAGATTGTTGTACTTTTGAATTGCATAGGAAAGAGTTGTTTTCAAGCTTGGGAATAGAGTTGGATTTTAGCACAACTTATCATCCTCAGACTGATGGGAGAAAAAAGAGAACAAATAGAATTCTTGAAGACATGCTAAGAATGTATGTAATTCAACAACCTAAGAAGTGGTAAGAGTACCTTCCACTTGTGGAATTTGTATACAACAAAGGGTATCAAGAATCCTTAATAATGAGCCCATTTGGAGCACTTTATGGGAGCAGTTGTAACACTCCTATTAGCTAGAGTGATCTAATGAATAGGGTACTTATACAGCCTGATATGTTGACATGGAGCTGGAAATGCAAGCCATTAGAAGAAATTCAAAATTGGCACAGGACAAGCAAAAGAGCTATACGGGCTAGTGTAGAGTTCACGTTGATTTTTAAGTTGGGGAACATGTTTTCTTGCGAGTTAGGCCCAAGAAGAGCTCCTTGAAATTTGGGCCATGTGCCAAATTGGTACCACGGTTTTGTGCTCCTTTTGAAGTGCTCAAAAGGTTAGGACTGATGACCTATAGGATGGCTTTGTCTTATCAATTAGAGTGCAAGATGTTTTCCATGTTTCATTTCTTAAAAGATATGTCCAAGATGCTAATCATGTGATTGATTGATATGTGTTACAAGTAGAACTAGAGGAAGAGTTCTAACCGAAACCTCAGTGCATCATGGCTCGAAGGCATATCGAGCAATAGAGCAAGTTAAAGTGTAGTGGAGGCAATTTGGGCCCAAGGAATCCACTTGGGAAATGGTTGACCAGATGCGGGAAACATATCCTTTCTTGTTTGTTGAGTAGAATAAAATGTAAATATAATGTAAATGTTATACAAATTTGCATATATAAAGCTACATAATCAACAATGCTTGGTAAAATTCATGTTTTGTTGTATATGGTTATTTAACATCGAGGACGGTGTTCCCCACAAGGGGGAGGGGACTATGACATTCCCTAGTTAATATTTTTCCATTGTAAATAAATTGTAATTAATTAAAGGTTGAGAGAAGGGACACAATTTCCATATTTTCTTGAGGGAGATTTCTTGCGAAATGGGTTATTTTTAATATCTGTATTGGTTGGTTGAGTGGGTTGACTGAGTAATAATTTTAATTGAAGAAATTAGGGCAAGCCCAAGTGTCTTTTAGCTCCAACCATAAGCAAGGAAAATGACAAAAACTTAATGGAAACATGTACTACACTATCCTAAGTGGTTAACTGGCATGGAGCTGGGATGAAGATAGATGGTTAGTTTGTTTGGGGGTAGTGGATTCCCACACGATCACATAGAGAATACACATACACAACAATATAAGGGCACTCTCACTCTCTCAAGTGAGAGAATAGAGAGTACACATTGGCAATTATAGAAGAGTGTTGTAGAAAATTCCTCCAAGGGGGACAAGTGTGAGTGTAGAGAAGGCATAGATCAAAGTTTTCAACAATCCCAATCTAAAGAGAATAAACTAGTTGAAGAACCCTCGTAGAGGCTTGGTGGGTGAAAACAAATATAAAGAGTAGTGGCTAGCCAGTAAGGCTAAATAACCCACTAAAATCTTATGTATTGATGAACTTACAAGAGTGAGAAGAGACACTCAGGTTCTTGTGAGGGTTAAATAACCACCAATAGTTTCCTTGGGGCTAAAGCTCTAGTGCTTGACTCACTGATGAACCACCTAGAGATGTGACCTCTTTCCCATTAGTAGCTTACCCACTAATGAACCTTCCTCAACTTGGACTCTCTTCTTTGGAATGTAAGTTGGAAATTCTCTCTACTGTGGTATCTTGACATGGATGTTAATTATGTCTAAAAAGGTTGTGTGAAAAAATTGTGTTGCTGGTGGATGAAGACAGCGTGGCCTTGTTGGATCTCATTTTAGCTATTTTTTTGTTGAATTTCCTCTTAAGAAGCACTCCACCTGAAGCACTGGAATCTGGCTCGGGGGTGACAACTACAAGTAATAGTGGTTATAGCTTGTCTAAGGTTGGGTGGAGAGTTAAAGTCCCACTCTTAGTTGGAAAATCATCGTGCTGCATAAGATAGGTGCTTAACTGTAGACGTTATGTGAATTTGTTTTGCATTGGTTGAATGTGTTATTTGTGATATGAAATTTTGACTCCACTTGTAAAAGAGGAATGCCAATTATTTGTGTAATGTTTTTTAAGGATGAATTATTTTCCTGTGATTAATTTTGAATTGTATTGTAACCTTAATACCCGGTTAAATTCATAGGTGAAATCTCTTGTTAAAAATACTTTTGTGTTTATTCTTAATATTATATATATATATGATCATGGGTATATAGAGGTCCATGGCCATGACTGAGTTTAACTAAAGCTTAGGAGGGATAGGCCGGAAGATCCTGTGTATGTTCTTGTATGTCATTGACTATGTATTAGAGGCCCGAGTGAAGGCCTTGTATGTTTAATAAGTGGTTGGTAAGTGCATGGATAGAAATATTTTAAGCCCAAAGCACAAAACAATAGGACAAAATGGATTAACCCTCTCATCCCTATGACTAGGCACGGCGAACAAACACTTGAAGCAGGGAAATATAGGTTGTCGATGGTTGAGTGCTCATGGTTGTCATATGACCCTAGAAGTTTGGTACCCCAGATATTTCAAGGGGATCACCAAAGGAAACTACCAATATCAAATCCTCGGGATGATGTGGCAGTGGGGTCTGTTTTCCAGCGCAAAATGATGAAGGGAAGACCCCAAGTTAAATATTACGGGAAATATATACTATGGAACCGATAGTTATGTGGTGTGTATTATGTGATGAGGGATGCCATCACCTCACTTCTTAGGACTGGTGATGTCCCTCGACCCCATACCCATATATTTTTGGCGTAGGGCACAAAATAACACCCAAGATCTAAGTCTTGGGGTGACTTAACGTGTGTGGGGCCCATTCAATGGGATACGCATCGTGTGTTGTGAATGCACTTGTGTATGGGTAAATAGGGTGGCAAGCTTCAATTTGAGGTGTGTAACGCCACATAGCTTGAAATATTGTCCCTAGAAGCTTTAGCAGGGAGTAGTCTCGAGAGCCGCTTGGATTTGACTCTCGGGGTGGCGTCGCCTTAGAGGGTCCGCATCCACATATATTCATCATATATAACACAAGTTATGTTATATTTGGTTGTGAGGACTTTATGAATGGGGTTATAATGACTTAGTACGATCGGGTCAACAACTATCACTTAGCATGGCTTGGCATGTGATTTGTCAGCCACATGGCCAATTAAGATAATGTGGCTCAATATGATTATCAAGACTCTAATTGGCCATATCTTTCAATATAAGAGTTAGATTGAGAAAAAAATTATATCGTCTGAAAGGCCTCGATGAGACGAACACAACAATGTTATTTATTTTATGTTTGAAGGAGTTGTAAGAGGTCAAAAAATTTAGACCCCATTTCCATGATGTGGCTATGGGAGTTAGGTCTTCATGGTAACCACCTCTTGCTAACATTAGTGGGGGTTAGGATTAGTAGGGGGTATGTAACATAACAAGACAACTTACAATTTGTTAATTTTATCACCTAAGCATGTTTTTCTTATATGTATCCATATATTTGTGTATGTTTGTGTTGACGAACTTGCTACTACATAGGCTATTGCTATGAACTATGCATATTTTTTTTCATACAATGCCACCGTATTGTTGTTTCTATGTATAAAAGTTGAAACGATGAACAAGACAAAACATGTAGATGAATTTGAAAACACTAGCAAAAGTTAAAAAAAAGATGAAAAGAAAAAAGAAAAAGAGAAAAGGAAGTGGATTTCAATTTCAATGTTGATGAAAAATTATATATTCTTAAACCCAAAGGACACAACAAAAAAAAACATGTAGATATAATATATATATTATATATATATATATAATATATATAGATGTATGTATATATATATTTAGACACTCGCTAGTAGTAGTGAAATGATAGAAAAACAAAATTCAAACTGAATACATATTCCAAAATGATTCAGATTGAACCCTTTAAATGAAAATATAAATCATTTCTCCTACAAATTTGCCAGTGAAACAATCTACATATTATGATCCAAATTTCATGTGTGTAGAAGAAATTTATGTTCCTTTCTCCACACAGGCACGCCCTCCACACACCCTTATTTTTCACACACCTCCTCTTCCGTACATCCTTTATTCAACGCACATCCCCTTCATGAGCCCCATCATATGGTTGAGACAAATGCATAGGTCGTGCTTTAAATTTTTTTTTATTATCACTTTAATTTTCTCTGCTTCGCTTTTTCGACACTTTTCTTAGTTTTAATACAACGTAAATAATACAACTTAAATTTATCTCACCTTCAAATTTAATAAATATAAAAAAAATATTAAGACATAAAAATACAATAATCTATTATGAAACCGGCTCAAGAAAAGATAGAAAAGATAGATCAACGCCTTAGAATTTAGCCTCTTCGAGAGGGCAACCTCCTTTACATTACAGAAATGAACAATTCTTGGATGATACAAATGAAAAGACCTCCTTTCTATATATAGGAGTCTAAGGGGTCATAACATAA
>APFE031059845.1:4453-15920 GCA_000404065.3 Pinus taeda | reverse complement strand
GATTTTTCCCCTTTTCCTCTTCTACCTGATTGGATAAGTGTGAAAACATTAAAACTTAAAGAACCAAGTATGGGTATAAGGCTTCCAAAAATCTCCTTACAGAAGGATCATATTTTTTGTCAAAACGTCATTGACCAAAATACATAACCAAAAAAAATAAGAAGCAATGAAGGTTAGCCAAATTTTGTAGTGTCACAAGACTCTTTTCAACTCATCCACACACAAATAAGCCATAAAACATGTTCATACATGATTCTTATTTACATGAACCAAAAAAAAAATGCAAGACCAAACAAACAAACAAACAAATAAACAAGAAAACAAGCTATGTACATAGGGTAAGGCACAACCCTAGACCATCATTGAAAATATTTTTTTCTTAGCCATTAATAAGAAGAGAGTCAATCTTCCTATCTAAATATTGAAGACAATATGTGTGTTGGCCAAGATTCTCATGCAATGTGAACAATCTGATCCACAAGAATTGGAACTTAGTATGTTTTCGTTTGCCTTCATGGGCTTTGTCCCACTTCAAGGCTAGGTCCTACACATTAATTCATTTTTCCCTATAGAATTATTGTCAAACCACCTCTTTATATGACTTTGATGGAGAGAAAAAATCTCTCTGGCTTTCTATTTTTCTTCCTGCAACTTGTGGAGGGTATTTATCCTACTTTGAACCAATAAGCATGGCTTTCCCTAGGATTCTTGTGAAAGTTGAAGATAATGAAAATATATGTTTGGGGGTAGGATGGCTTCTTTTCCATACACCAAGAAGTAAGGAGACGTGTTTATAGAAGGTTTTGGCATGACTCATTCAACCCATAGGGAATTCACCAAAGTAGAGTGCCAGTTCCTTTATTCAGAGAAAACGTTACTCTTAATGATGTGAATAATGTTCTTATTGGTGGAATCAGAAATACCATTTCCCTGTGGATAGTAATTAGCATAATGTTTCAATACAATACCATTTTCCAATTTAAAATCATATAATCTTAACGATGAAAAGTACATTCCATTATCAATAACAATTGAATTCATAATTTTAAACCTCAAAATGATATTTTGTTTGAGGAAGTTTATGACTTCCTAATCATTCACTTGCTTGAGTGGAACTGCTTATGTCCACCATGTGAAGTAATCTATGGCAGTGACAATATAGTGATGCTTCTTTGATGAGTGTGGAAAAATATCACCAATGACATCTATGCTCCATTATTGACATGGTTCTTCTGCGATGATAGGCTACAATAGAGAAACTAACTTCTTTCCTCACCCAGCATACTTCTAATAGATTAGGAACTTGCGGGCATATGTGTGAGAATCTATGAATAATGTGGGCCAATAAAAACCAACCTACATGAGTTTGTGCATTGTAGTGCTGCCCACAAAGCTTCCTTCGATTGGGTCATCATGGAGATCATGCAACACTTTCTTTGAATCATGTGCTTCCAAACATCTGAGCAATACTCTATTATGGTTCTTTCTTAAAAGAACCCCATGCACCAATTGGTAAGATAGTGATTTCAATATGAATTCCCTATTATATCATGCAGATAAATGAGAGGGAAAAGTGTCATGCTCGAGATACTAGTGCACATCTGCATGCCAAGAGTTTGATATAACAGTGGGGGTAGCTCTCTCAACATTGTACATCTCGATTTCCTGCACCCACTTGGATGGATCATCTTTTGTTGTGTTCATTTCTTCTACTTATAACTAACATAGACCATGTCCCTTAATAGTTTTCAACTAGTTTCAATTCTATGTCATCCTCTTGTAAATCGGTCATCTAGTTCACTCTTCTCTCACCCAGCTCTTGTTGGATAAACAACGATCTGACTATTGGGTGCGGAAGAAATATAATACAATGATTTTTCAAAATATAGGGTTAGAAGTTCTTTACTGCCTTATAGAATACATATGTCTATTTATCAATGGTGGGATATTTAAGTTTAGGTCCTTGTAGACTAGCCCTCATAAAATATATGGATCGATCATTGTTCTGATCATCCTTTTGTGTAAGCATGGTGGCAAGAGATGTATCAGAATAAAAGGTGTAAAGCATAAAATCCTTATTAAAATTTGGGCTATACAAGGTTGGTGCTTCCATGATAGCTTGCTTAATACGAGAAAATGCATCCTTTTCCCTTTTGTCCCACTTGTAAATTGCATCCTTCCTCACTATCTCCTGCACAGGTTTCACAATTTGAGTGTAATCGGAGATGAATTTGTAGAGAAAGTTTATCTTCCCCAAGAAGTACTATATGTATTTCTTCTTCACTAGGAAGGGAATCTATATAATATACCTAATCCTTTTAGGGTCTACTTTAATCCCACTTTTCACTGTGATATGGCCCAAGAGGTTTCCCTCAAACACTGCAAAGATGTTCCTCTTGGGATTAAGAGATATCCTGTATTTTCGACATAGCTCAAAGATTTGTTTTAAGTGGTGTATGTGGTTGGATATCTTATTTTAAAACATCATGACATCATCAAGATACACCACCATGCTCTAAATGATCAACCTACAAAATGTGATGTTCATTGCATGTTGAAAGTTTTGACCAACATTAACTAGCCCAAAGGGAATTCTTCTAAACGCAAATGTTCCCCACTTCGTTCAAAAACTAGTTTTTTGTATGTCTAGATTTGTGACCATAACCTGGTTGTAACCAGAATATCCATCAAGTAAAGAAAATATGTCTAACCCTGATACTATCTATAATATTTGCTCCATTGGTAGCACATGATAATTGTCTTTGTGTGAGACGTAGGTTAGATTTCAAAAATCCACGCGCAAGCATATTTCCCCAAACTGTTTTCTTACAGGGACCAAATTAGATAACCATGTTGAATATCACACTTTGTAAATGATATAAGCATTCAACAACTTCCTCAAATCCTTCTAAATCATGGGCTCAAGAATCAAATGCACCTTCCGCAACTTCTGCCGAAAAGGCTTGTCCCCTTCCTTAATTGGGATAACATGTTGTATTATTCACATGTCATAAGTTTTGAGCTCATTCTATGTCCATGCGAAAAAATCTGAGTACTCCTTGAATAGGTGGATAAAGGCTTCCCACTCTTGAGGTGTGCAACAAGAACCGAGATTAACAAACTTAAGATCTTTCTTTGTTACAAGATTAATCTTCTCATGCGATAGTGTTGAGTTGTGGGTTTTGGCATTGATTGGTCCTCTAAAGTGATTCTGCAACTCATATAGTTTTTATAATGATACCACACCTTTCGACATTGGGTTCTCCTTGCTTTCCTGAGCTGCATCTTGCAATGCTCTATCGTGCTTGTCTTCGTTAATAGATGCATATTTGAATACATCAATATTTTCCATTAGATGTAGTATATGTTGTTCATCATTAGAAATGTGCAAATTAGTGATATTATCAAGGAAGGATGGGTTATAAAGAAATTTAATTGAAAACATATCCCTAAGTGGTGACAACCTAGTGGCAACATTTGCTAATGCATCTGCAGTTGTGTTTCACATTCTAGGAAGAAATATAATATTAAAATTTTGGAATTGAGAAATTAAACGCCATACCTGTTATTGATAACTTTTCAAATTAGGTGACACACAATGTATAATATTTCATACCTATCATATGCCAATCTCATAATCACCTACTTATCTAAGAGCTCCAACTTTGAGGTCAATGGCCTTCTATAAGCTCAGGATGAGTACATCATATTCTGCAGTGTTTTTAGTGCACTTGAATTCCAAGTGGCTAGAGATTAGGTGTTTTCACTGTCATGTGTCTATTAAAACACAACCAACTCTAGAGCCCTCTGGTGTCTTAGAATCATCAAAAAACAAAGTAAAAACATCATATGTACAAGAACTGTGCCCTATGCTAGTACTACTACTATCTAAAGTACAAAGGTCATTTCTACCAGTTGGACTAGGAAGGAGTTCCAATTGTGTGTCTAGTGGGACTGGGGAAGGTTGAGCAAGGTAGCACCCTAGGTCAATATCCAAGAAGAAATTTCCAAAGATTAGATCTAATAAACTATTTCATTTTTCCCCTAGAAGGGTGTGACAGTGTGCTTCATGTAATATTTTGAGTCTACTTGGATTTGGTTATTCCTTCCCTTATACCGAAGCCATAAATGTGACCAATTAGTAGAAAAATACCCCTATAATTTGTTGGACCAATCCCTACTCAATAATACGCCATAGGCTTCTAGTATATCCACATTTACTATGTTTATGCACTAGGGAACTCATTGATCAGATTGTTACACAATAAATTGTCACTGTCTCCCTGTCAGTCTCCCTACTGTGTCATGAAATCAAATCCATCATGCTCATGCTCTCTGAAATGGCCAAAAGACCCTCTTTGCCTAAGTTTATTGGATCATCGCCACTGTTATTGAAATAACCATGCTGACTGGCGGATGATAGTGTAATTGGTGCACTGCCAGTGCGGAAGCACACGGGTTTTCCGCGCTGGTCGAATTTCATAGCCAGTGCCCCCTCCGCTTGTATAAAATCACGCTGACCAAACCTCTTCTGTTATTGAGATGCGATGCTAGCGTGCCAGCCCAGTTATGCACCCGCGCTGATCCTGTTTAGGCGAATTTGTTCTAACAGCCAACCTTCCAGATGACTCCAGACCTGGTTGTTGGCTTTGTAAAGGTCGCCCTCCTTTCTATGGCATGACTGTTCGCCTAATAACCCACCTTTATTGGGGATAAGCTCATCCTTTCACTATTCATGGAGACTCCTTCTCCTATATAAGCCTCCACCATTGCCATGAGCAGCTAGTTTTTGACATATAGGCTTTGACATAGAGGAATTCATAGTGCATTAGTGCTGCTCTTAATAGGCATTTGGTGTGTTGTGTGTGGATTGCTAAAGACCTTAAGGAAGGTTATGAAGCTTTGTTATCTTGTGAGAGAGAGAGTTGTTTGTCTTGGGAGATCTACTTTCAAGGGTGAATGCTTATGAGACATGCTAGCTGGACCCTCTAGAGAAGGACTCAGTGTCAGAACATTGGTTGTACCTTTCTCTATTTCTGATTAATAAAAGATAGATGACTACTGTTATGGTTCCATTCTCATTTGTCTTATGAATGGTTAATGTGAATTACATCTTTTCTGACTGATGTATAGTTGCTTTTACCAGATTTTATGCTTGTGTTTGTCTTCTCTTTGCTTGTGTAGGTATCCGCCCACGAGGATAGTGGAGGATTGTGACCGGCTGGAGCGAAGGAGTGAGAGCAGCATCACTTCGTCAAACATAGTGCTGGAATCCAAGTAGGTGTTCATTACCCACTTTGTAATTGCAACTAGGAACTTGCAGAGTAGCATTGATTGATTGTTGCTAGACCCCTTCTGGGCTAGTAGGGATCACCTCTATCTGTAGAGGGGATTTACCTCTCCAACAATTTGGCGACTCCACTGGGGATACTCCCAGTGGACATCCCCCATTTTAAATTAGATACTCCCATTCCGGCGACATCCCCCATCATCTCTACCCCCTACATAGTCACGTCTTTGGGTGTCACGGTGCCGGCGCGTTACAGATCTTCGAGGGATGCTATGAACTCGACAGCCTCCTCTTCTGTTTGGGATCAAAACATCGTCCCTACCACAGGATCGTTTGTTTCCCAAGTCCGCCATACTGTTGTTACAGCAGTCCCCTCCAACCCGACCGTTTGTGTCGCGGCGTCAACTCCAGTTGTCAGTATTGTCACAGCATCATCTGCTGTCACTTCTGCCACAAGCCCATCTCAAGGTCCAACGCAGAGTGCTCCATCGTCACCTGCTTCTAGAGTTTTTCACCCCGCAAGTGGTGCTCCTCCTGCTTCCGATCATATGACGACAGAGGAGGCATATTTTCAATACTTGCGTAATGTCCAGAACCCTGATGAGCAAGGCCCGTATTATGATCCTGAGAATCATTATTTGTTTACCTCCTTGCCTCAAATCCCTTATGATGAGATTTCCATTCTGTTGAACGTGGCTTGGGGTACCACCGGCTATGGTGGCGGCCAATACAATAAGGGACAAGGACAGTAAGGACCACCCTACCAGGTTCAACAGCCCTACTTGCAGCCTGATCATGGGCAGCGGTATGCTGGTCAAAATTACCCAGGTCAACAGGGAGGCCCACAAGGACAACCCAATCAGGGACAACCTTTGGTCTCTAGTGGTCCAACTTTTACATATCTTGGGCAACCTTCTCGAAACCCGGGACAACCCAACACCCAACAAGGTCAACCAGATACCCAGCAAGGCTACCCTTCGGGGCAACCTTACGGGAACCAGGGACAACCTTACGGGCAGCAAGGTCAACCCATAAACCAGCAAGGTAACCCTTCTGGGCAAGGGGGCCAGCCTTACGTGCAGCAAGGCCGGCCTACCACTCAGCAACCATCTGGTCAACAAGGACAAACCTCGGTTGCGCAAGGGCAGCCCCTCACTCAGCAAGCTTGACCTTCTGGGTGAACGGGGCCATCTCAAATCCGACCAGGACAACCTTCTGGCCAGACGGCTGCTCATGCAGGTGGGTACCAATCTCGACCTCCTCTTTCAGGTGGGTATCAATCCCAGCATCCGTATTCAAGTGGGTATCAATCCCAACCTCCATATTCAGGTGGGTACTAATCCCAACCTCCTTACTCGGGTGGGTACCAATCCCAACCTCCATACTCTGGCGGGTATCAATCCCAGCCTCCATATTCTGGCGGGTATCAATCCCAGCCTCCATATTCTGGCGGGTACCAATCCCAGCCTCCCTATTCAGGTGGGTATCAGGCCCAGCCTCCTTATGCGGGTGGGTACCAATCACAACCCCAGCATTCAGGTGGGTACCAATCCCAACCTGGTTATCAAATGCCGCCTGGTTCTCAGGCTCAGTACAGATACCAGCAACCCCAGGGGCAAAATCAATATACCCCGTCCCAAAATTACCAACAGCCACAGGGTAACCCCTATCAAAATTATCAACAACTTGCTGGCCAATATGGTAACCAATGGGGTGCTGGGGGGCAGAATTAGCAACCCGGTTCTGAAATAACCCCTATGGTCAAAATCTTTCTGGAAAAGGCCCATTTGGGCCTGGCCCACCGCGTATCCGAGACAAATGTCTTTTAATCCTCAACTACCATTCTTAGCGATGTTGGAACTGCCCGATGTGTCAAAGTTGATGAATGATCCCATTCTACACAACCCGCAGTGGCCACCAGTTCCAACCAAAATACCAAGTGACTGTCCCAAATTCGATGGGAAGGCCAGAGAAGATCCTCAGGCTCATGTTATGACGTATCACTTATGGTGTTCGTCAAATTCATGGCTCAACGATTCGATTCGACTTCGCCTCTTTCAGAGGACCCTCACTGGTTCAACAGCTAAATGGTACATTGAGTTAACTTGAGTGTCATTCCAAGATTTTAATTCGTTGGCTATGGCATTTTTGACTCATTTTCAGTTACCCATTCAGTATGAGATGGGGACTCACCTCCTTACGTCTCTTAAGCAGGATACTGCTACACATATCTCCTATCATATTCATGAATGGAGAAGGTGTTGCAGGTTGATCAAGTTATGGATACCTGATCAACTCCTCACCGACTGGTTTACAACTTCCTTTGTCCCCAAGATTGCGCAGGACATCGCCATGGGAGCCTGTGTAACTGAAGAGCAAGCGATCGCGTGCGCTCAGTACCTAGACTTAGTTTATTCTCAGTCTGGTACTTTGTATGAGTACTTCCCGAACGCCCCTAGGCTTGGTACATCCAAGGCTCCGCCCAAGCCATCTGTGGATGGAGTCATTGGCTCTGTAAACCAAGCCTCTAAAAAATCATCAAACTCTAGGAAGTAAAAGTCCATTGCATCTAACGAAAACACTTCCCAGGGTGTGTTAAATTCTGGTAACACTTCCGAGGTCAACGTCGTTCAGTCCACCACGGCGGGCAAGGCCTCGAAAGGCAAGTAAAAGGAAAAGGGGAAAGGGAAGAATAAATCCGAGCAACCCAAGCAGGAATCCTCTAAACCTCCTGCCGAGGAAGGAGCTAAATGCAAACCTAAGTATCCTTGCCTCATTTGTGAGGAAGATCACTACACTAAGGACTGCCCTAGGCAGTCCGAAGTTAGTCGTTTGTTGAAGGGTGCTCTTGGGGTCCCTGCGGTCCTGAAAGAACCCTTTCCCTCTCAGCAAACCCAGATGGTGGCTGACCCCTCTTCTTCTCCCTTCAGTTCCCAGGTCTTCATGGCTGGAACTATTCCTGTTCATGTAACAACTCGAGCTAAGGAGTATCCGTCATCCGCCGGGAAGGAGCCAGAGGTTCCCTCAAGTGCTCCTCCGTCTAGCTCTGGTCCTCTCCATATCAAGAGACCGAGTGTTGAGACAACAATCCGACCCCCTCCCAAAGGGGTACTCAGGAGGTCTTCTTATAACCCGAATGCTCGTTCTGCCCAGCACTATAGCATCGTGGAGGACTTAGCGCAAGCTCCATCTGCCATGTCCGCCTTAGAGGTCCTTCAAAGCTGCCCCCCCTAGAGGAAGTCCCTGCTATCGGCGATCAGTGGCATCGACCCAACGGACTTAGATTTAATCACCTTCGACCTCAAGAACCATGTTCCTCGACTGCCTCCTCAGATAGCTTTCCTCATTCAAGTCATCATCAACTCTAAAATGATCCATCGTACAATCATTGATGAGGGCGCATCAACCTGCATTATGTCTATTGCATGTTGGAAAGCCATCGAGTCTCCGACATTGAGTCAGTCCCCAACGACCTTGGAAGCATTCGACGGGAGAGAATCTCGACCTTATGGTATCCTTCAATGGCTACCGATTACCTTAGAAGGGAAGACTGTAGAAGTAGAAGTTGAGGTTGTGGACGCAAATCTCACCTATAACCTCCTTCTAGGCCGGAGCTGGACGTACGCTATGCGTGCTGTGGCTTCGTCCCTCTTCCATGTCATTCGTTTCCCCCATCAAGGGGAAATTGTCACGGTCGATCAACTCCCTTTTTTCGCTTCCTCTTCTGAGGGAAACGTACCCTTCATTGAGCATACCTCAGTTCCGTTTGAAAGTGTGGGAGCCGGGCTCTTCAAAGAACCCACCCTTATGGGTGTTTTTTCCCTCCCACCTCCTAACTTCACCTCGATCTCTATGATCTCGGTTTGTTCTGATCCTTGGATTCTTCCTTCCATCGACCAGGTAGAACCCTGGGGTGAGGAGATGCCGTTGAGTCCAGCCGAGCTCAACTACATCGAAATTTTTGCTGCATCGGTCTCTCATGATGAACCCACCGCCACGAGTGGGGCTCTTGACTTAGATGATTTTCCCCCTTGGTTAGGAGAATACACCTCCTCAGATCCATTGAAGGAAATATTTCCTTCTGATGAGGCTATTATAGAGACTATGTCTCCGGACGAACATCCATGGTTTCCTCTTCACCATCGTTCCTCCCTTCTCCCTACCTTTCGGGAAACACTACTTTGTCTTGATCGGTTTGCTCCATGTCTCCCTTCTCAAGCCCTTCAGACGCCCATTTAGATTTATCACACATCGTCCGAAGGAAATTTAGGGAACATCATGCAGACACAACCAATTGACATCTCTGTTAAGGCGGGGATTGTCGAGAATATTTACATAGGAGTGACCTGCACTCCCAAGGAGATTCAGGTTTATATCGCACTTTTTCGCAAATTTCGCGATGTCTTTGCATGGTCCTATGAAGAAATGCCCGGTATTGATCCATCTATAGTAGTGCACGAGATACCAACGTATCCCGGGGCCAAACCAGTTCGCCAGCGTTTGCGCCCCGTGCACCCCCGTAAGGCGGCAGCCATCAAAGCAGAGGTTGAAAAGCTTCTTAAGGTGTGATTTATCTATCCCATCCCACTGATAGAATGGGTCTCAAATATTGTCCCTGTCGATAAAAAATAGGGCACCATTCGTGTCTGCGTTGATTAACCAGATCAACATTGCTACGGCAGATCAACACAAGATGGCCTTCATCTGTCCCTGGGGCACCTTTGCTTATAAAAAGCTCCCCTTCGGTCTCAAAAATGCTGGCGCTACTTTTCAGCGTGTGATGTCCTATGCTTTCCACGATATCAGACACATCGTACAGCCTTATCTGGATGACCTCCCCGCTCATTCAACTAAGCGCGTGGACCACCCATCGCACCTTCGTGAAATCTTTCTTCGTTGTAGACACTATAATATTTGATTAAATCCGCACAAATGTGTCTTTTGCATTGAATCAGGTCGACTACTCGGGTTTATCGTCTCCTGAGAGGGCATCCGTCTGGATCCCCTTAAAGTCGAGGCAATCGTGAATCTTCCACCCCCTGCTACTTTGTGGCAATTACAGAGTTTGCAGGGGAAAGCTAATTTTCTAAGACGGTTCATACCAAACTATGCCGAAGTGGCAAAGGGTTTTACGCGGTTACTGAAGCGTGACACCCCATTCCGATGGGATGCCATAGCTGAGGAGTCATTTGCTCATCTCAAAACCCTGCTGGTTTTCACCCCTTTGTTGCGGCCCCCAAATTACCATGATGACTATACGCTCTATTTGGCTGCTGCCGATACCACTATCGGCATGGTTTTGGTTCAGGACGACGATGATGGCATCGAGCATGTCATTTATTATCTTAGTCGCAACCTACTAGATACGGAGACTCGATATGCATATGTCGAGAAGTTGTCTCTCGCCGCGGTTTGCGCTGTCCAATGCTTCCGTCACTACATTCTGTTGCGTACTACTATGGTGATTTCAGATTGTAACCCCATGACCTACATTCTTTCACAACAATTGCTGGGGGGAAAGTACTCAAAGTGGATCGTGATCCTCCAAGAGTTCGACTTGGAATTTACTGCCGCCAAGTCCAAGAAATCACTCGTTTTCGCTGAACTTTTATGCTCCTTGCCATCCGCCGCTACTTCCTCACAGATAGAGGAGTCAATTCCAGATGAAACTCTTTTCCTGATCAGCACCCTCGATCCATGGTATGGGGACATAATTGTCTATTTGCAGACGTCCTCCTTCCGCCCCGAGACGTCGAAAGACGCTCGCCAACGGATTCGTCACCAAGCTCAGCCATATCGCATAGTTGTGGACACCCTGTACCTCCTTGGGGTTGATTCGGTTCATCGTCGCTGTCTCACCTTCAAAGAAGCTAAAAGAGTTTTAAATGACTGCCACTCCGGTGCTTGTGGCGGTCACATGTCTGGATATGCCACCGCACAAAAGATCCTCCGCGCTGGCTACTTCTGGCCTTCCATTTTCAAGGACTACATTCTTGCCGTCCGTTCTTGCCACGAATGCCAGATTTACCAGCAAAAGATGCGTGCGCCTGCTGCCCTGCTACACCTCGTCATGACCGTAGGCCCCTTTGCTAAATGGGGCATCGATTATGTGACATGTAACCCTCGCTCGGCCGGGGGGCACGGTTACATCATCGTTGCCGTCGATTACTTTACAAA
>APFE031059833.1:0-45505 GCA_000404065.3 Pinus taeda | reverse complement strand
GTCTTTTTACAGCAAGAAAATTTCAGCAAAATAATTTTTTCAGCAAGCAAACTTATCCGTTTTCAGCCCAACGGACCACCTGGAAACTTCTCAGTTTTTAGCAAAAAATCAGCTTTTTCTACTTGTTCTTGCTGCTGTTCTGCTTGTCTTTCTGCTTTTCTGATTTTGCTGAAGAGCTGCCTGGTATGTGTGCCAAACTGCTGCCTCTTTCTCCTTCTTGTCCAGAAATCTCCCTTGCTCTCTTGCTCTCCTTCTCCCAATCTGCTCATGAAAGAATGAATGATCTTTTCCTCCTTTTCCTCCTTTAATATAACTCCAAGTGACTTTTGGGTGATCCAAGTGACTTTTGGGTGATCTCTAAATCCAATGCTGAAATAGATTTAGATCAATGGCTGAGATTAAATGCACATTTAAATCTCACTTTCTATTTTTTAATTCACCCCACTTTAATAAAGACCCACTTAGTCATTTATTTCCAAAGTCACTTTTCCTTTCTAATTTTTCATTGACTTTATAAAAGTCACTTTAAAATTAGACTTAGTAACTTTATCACTTAAGGTCACTTTTAAATTAGATTTTAACTTTATAAAAATTATAAAGTCACTTTAGGAGAAAAATTAAAATCTTTTGGACACTTTTCCCTAGGCCAAAGATCAAAGCTTAAGGGAACCACCTGTCCTCTGGTACCAAATTTCAACAAAATGCCAATATATAGATGTCGAATGAGCTGAATAGGTGTCTCCCTACATTGGGGCTGACTTGAAGTCGATCTTACATTTGGATGCAAAAATTCAAAATTCAAATTTCAAATTTTTCTTTTGAAGCCAATTTGGAATTCACATATATATTTATCATTTTCTTGTATATTTGGAGGGATATAACTTGATTATGAAGACCAACCATATCTACAAAATTCAAAATATCTTTCATGAGGTTTTTGGTGTCCTTTTAAGATTTCTCATAAGATATTTTGATCTTTATTTAATATTTTATGGTTTAATTTTTGTTTGGTTTAGTGGGTGAGAGATAAATGTAGGTCTTAATGGTCCAAGATTCCGTACCTTTACTAGGTAAAGGTGAATGTTGCAGTTTATCTATGGTCCCATACATGCCTTTGTCTAAATTAAAGGCATCTTACACTATTGGTCATTTGTTTGTTTAATTATAAATACAATGCAACGTGGGTAAAAAGAACATAGAGGATCACTAACGAAACTACTTAAATATCTTCATAGGAGAGACAAACAATATAGTGTAGTGCAGGGACAAAGGTGGAGGTGATTTTTCTTCTGGTGCAAAATCCATTCATAATCTGCTATAGAATCTTCTCGTTGCAAACACTTTTGTTCTTTTCCCTCCTTACCTATTTAGGTTTATGATTTTTGGTGTTTGAGTAAGATGTATCTTTTGGTGCATAAGATTATACATAAGACATTTTAGTCTTTGCTTAGGATTTCAGATAAAATATATTGATCTCTATTTCATATTTCTCACAATATTTTGTGTATTTAATATTTTTCTTAATATTTTCTAGTCTCTATTTAATACCGCTCTATTTTTTGATGTGCAGGGTTCCCTTGGTTAGCGATGGATGCTTTTGGGCTTGTAAAGCATACTCTTGTTTGTCTTGTTTCCTTTGGTTATCAATGAATACTTTTGGGGTTGTAAAGCATACTCTTGTTCATCTTTTTTATGTTATTTTTGTTTTTTCTTTTAATTGTTGGTCCTATTTTTTGCTATCGTCGTTTTTTAAAGTTTTTTTTTATTGTTGTGACTCTATCTTTGACTTTATGAGCATGGCCATGCTAATTTGTGGTTTATTATTTTGTTTTTCTCGTTTCTTTTGATTTATTTTTCTTTTTTGATTCAATGGGTGGAGAAATCAAAGAAGACCTTAACAACCCATAATGTGGGTTTACGGATGATGTGGAGTCTATAGTCTAGTGGGCAAAGACGAAGAGGTATGTAATTGGGAATTTACTTGTTTATGGGAAAAGGCAAAAGAGGTATGTATAAGGAGAATTTACTTGTTTGTTACTACATAATTATATGGTTTCATGCCCATGTAAATTTAACTCATTTGTTGGTTCATCATTATATCATGTGTCTATTGAAATTTAGATGCAATATAGAGTTAGAAAGGTGAATGAACAATGTTGAAACTATTGAATATCTTTTTGTCAGGAAGATGTGGAGCACTATAGCAGAAGTAGAACCAAAGGTAGAGGATGAATTATCTTTTGGTGCAAGACTCATTTATGTTCTACTATAAAATCCTCTTAGTTTAGATACAATGGTTCCCTACCTCCTTACCAATTTGGGGTTTATAATTTTTGGTAGCATAAGATGTACTACTTAAATTAATGCATCTTATATTATTTGGGATTCTCTTATTTATTAAATGTATGCAAATGCAGGTGAAGGAAGATGGATGAGCAAAGGTGGAGAAGCAATGTTGAAACTTTTGAAATATTTTTATGTAGGAGAGACTTGGAGTGATGTAGGAGAGTTCAAAGATAGAGTGTGAGTTCTCTTTTGGTTCCTGTATGCATATCTTCTCCTCTTCAATACTATGGTTCTCCTCTCTCCTTCCTTATTTAGGGTTTATGATTTTTGGTCATTGAATATTCAATAAAATGTGCTTTTGCATAATATTATTGATAATTTTTTTGTCTTGGCTTATGATTAAGATTTCTCATAATATCTTTCAGTGTTTGTTTAAACATTAATATTTGTTATAAGACTTTTGTTGCTTGTCTTAAAACTTTTTGGTCTTCATTTAATATTTTATGGTTCAAGTTTTGTTGGATTTAGGAAGTGGAGATATAAAGGTGGTAGGTGTTAGTGATGGTGCAGATTGCATAGGTGCATTTGGTGAAGGGGAAGACTAAGTAAGAGGAGGAGGTGGGTATGGTATCATGTGTGTTTGTTTAAGTTAAATAAATTCTGTATCTTTTGGGATTTATTTATATAGTGAGTGCAATGCAAATCTAGGTAAAGGAAGGTGGAGGAGAAATTTAGTTGTGTGAGCAGGAGACTTGGAGAAGTGTAGGAGAGTGCAAAGGTACAAGGTTAGTTCTCTTTTAATTCCAACATGGATATTTTCTTGTTTGAACACAATGATTCTCCCTCCTCTGTTATTGAGGAATTATGATTTTTTGTTTATGCATGGTTCCATCTATATTTATTTAAATTTTAGGCGTATTACATTATTGGTCATTTATCTTGTTATTGACATAATGTAATGCAGGTACTGTAACATAAAAGGTTACCAACTAAACTACTAAAATGTTCTTTTGACGGAGAGATTGCAATAGTGGGTGAAGATAGAGGTGAGTCCTTGTGAGGGAGAGATTGCAATAGTGTGCGAAGGTAGAGGTGAGTTCTTTTCTGGTGCAAATGTCCATATATGATTTGTGATTACCTACTTACCTATATATAATCCTTCCTCCTTACCTATTTAGGATTTATGATTTTTCGTTTATGCATAGTTCCATCTATGTTTATTTCAATTTTAGGTGTCTTACATTATCTGTCATTTATCTTGTCATTGACATAATTCAATGCAGGTAATGCAACATTAAATATTACTAACTAAACTACTAAGTCCTTGTGAGGGAGAGATTGCAATAGTGTGCAAAGGTAGAGGTGATTCTCTTTTGGTGCAAATGTTCATGTGTTTATGATTTTTAGTGTTTACATAAGATGTACTTTCTAATATATAAGATTGATCACAATACTTTTGGTCATTCTTTGATATTACTCTTAAGATTTTCAATCTTTATTTAATATATCTCACAACATTTTATATTTCATATATCTTACAACATTTTATGTGTATTTCATATTTTTGCATGTTATTTAATTCAGTGCAATATAAAGCAGTTGGTGGAATATGGAGGATCATCAATGAAAACACTGAAATATCTTTACGAGAGGGGTAGAGGTAAAGGTATATGAGAGTTTTTTTTGGGTGCTAAATCCATGTATGATTTGCTATGAAATTCTTCTATGAAATGTGACAATTATCCCCTTCTTACCTATTCAAGGTTGATTTTTAGTGTTTGCATAAGTTGTACTTTCTAGTGCATAAGATTACTCATTATACTGTTGACTCTAGTTAAGATTTCTCATAAAATATTTTTGATATTTGTTTCATATTTCACGCAACATTATATGTGTATCTAATATTTTTCGTATGTTTTTGGTGTACAGGGTGTCCTTGTTTGGCCATTGACACATTTTAGGGTTGCAGATCAGAGTCTTAATCTATTGTTTCTCTCAACTTGTTTTTTTTGGGTTAATTTTGGTAATTTTGCAATTGTTGGTTGCATCTTTTGCTATTGTTGTATTTTGTCACTTTTATGGATTTTATTTTTTTTTGCATTTATGAGCATGGCCATGCTAACTTGTGGCTTGATATTTTGTTTTTTTATGCGCCCTCATCTATTTTTTTTTACTTTAATTCTTTTTTCTTGGACGGGTGAAGAGATTAAATAGGTCCTACTCTTTATAACCCATTTTGTGGGCTTTGAGTGCAGTGGGCAAAAGCGATGGATGTATGTATTGCGTAATTGAGTGATTTACTTGTTCGCTACTACATAATTATATAGTTCCATGTTTATTTTAATTTAACTCATTTGTTGCTTCATAATCATATCATATATGATCCTTTAAATTTAAAGGAAATGCGGATTAAAGAAGGTGGAAGAGCATTGGTGAAATTATTGAATATCTTCGCGTGAGAGATGTGCGGCGGTATAGCAAAGGTAAATGGATTTGAGGGTGAGTTATCTTCTAACATAAAGGGTGAGTTCCTTTCTTTCGTTTGTCCATTGATATTTCATATTTTTTTGCATTTGTGAGCATCACATGCTAATTTGTTTTGCTATCAAGTACTTTCTTTAAGAACATTGGTTTGCCTCCTTTGGTCACCTATTTATTGTTGACCATTACTCATCATCTCTATGGTAAGATTTCCCATAATATTATTTCATAAGACTTTTGTTGTTTCTCTTAAGATTTTATGATTTATGTTTAATATTTTTTGGTTTGGCTGGGTAGTTTGTGAAATAAAGGCAGGTCCTCGCATTGATGTAGATTCCATAGGTGAGTTAGGTGAAGGCGAAGGCTATAAGAATTATGAGGTATATACGATTCCTTGTGTGCTTATTTAAATTAGATGCATCTTATATTTTTTGTGATTTGTTCATTTATTGAGTGCATTGCATTGCAAATAAGGGAAGGTGTAGAAGTATTAATGAAACTATTGTTTATTGAGTGCACTGCAATGTAGATAAAGGGATGGGAGACACATTGATGGACCCATTGAAATATCTTTGTGTGGGAGAGGCTTGGAACAATTTATAGAAGTGCAGAGGCATGAGACAAAGGGTAAGTTCTCTTTTGGTTTTGTTATGAGTTTCTTTTTGTTTTGATGGTTCTCCTCCCTCCTTATTTATTTGGGGTATACAATATCTGGCCTTCAAAATATGATTTTTTACATTAACGTATTGATAAATTTGTGATTTCTCACACTACATTCAATATTTCTAATGCAAATTTTGTTTCCATTTTAAGATTTTTCATAAGATTTTTTGGTCTCTATTTAATTTTTCTGGTTTGGTATTATAGTTACTAACAGTTGTAACAAAGTAAACAATATGTTGAATGCTCTTTTCAATATGGTTAGGCATGTTTTAGGTTGAGGGAGAACGTCTCTAGTAGTAGGTGAACCCGCCTTTCTAATTGATGGATGACTTGATGCCCAAGAATCCAATGTACCCCTGAATTTCAGTGGATATAAAAAGTGTCTCAAATTTGGACAATATTGTGGATGTCTAAATTTCTAATTTAAACATATGAACTAACACCCCTTTCTAACTAGAAATATTTCTTGTATTCCATACATCTAGGTGTCAGTTTCTCCAATTTATATTCTCGCTCATCCAATTTTTCAAGCAGGACAGATTGTTTAAAATTTCTCATAGCACATTTACCTTTGGATCTAAGAATTCAGTGGGTGGTTAAAATAAGTGTTCTGATAATATCAAGGGACAAATATATCTTGAATAGCAATCAAAGCAACATCTTTCATATGAGCTAGATAACACTGCAGAACATCAATTGTTATTCCCAAGAATCCAATGTACCCCTGAATTTCAATGCATAAAAAAAGTGTCGAGTTTCAAGAATAACATGGATATCTAAATATCTGATTTAAAGATCTGAACCAACAACCCTTTCTACCTAGAAATATTTATCGTATTACATACATCTAGATGTCAGTTTTTCCAAAATATATTCACTTATCCAATTTTTCAAGTAGGACAAATTGTTTATTTCTTTTTTCTTGTTCATCTGACAATATGTTTTTCAAAATTTTTGTGTTTTTTTGCAACATTGTAAACTATATGTTTTTTTGTATCATTTCTTAATTGGGACATGTCATAGCTATAATTTTTTATGGGAAAACAATTTTCTTTCTTGTGAATACATTAATATTAGGCATTCTATCAATGACCTTACGGAAAGACACGTTTTGGAAGGTTGGACTTCTTTTCAAGGTTTATTTAATTATTTTTAAATAGTCAGGTTTGTCATCCCAATTTGAAGCAAATAGGAAAAGTTGACAAATGTTTAATTTTCTAAATTCTTATTTATTTTCAATTCACAAGTTATTTTCACCGCATTGATATCAACATTTTTAGGAGGGGATGGAGATGGGAGTAGACTGAACTTATAAGACATTAGAAAGCATGCAAGACGATATTGGCTAATATCTATATAATTTATTTTTGGTTTGTAGGCTCACATTTTTCAGGTGTTATTTTTTTTTTTGGTTCAATTTAGTATATTGTTGGGGATGCATATTGTGATTAGTCCAAAAGTTGTAAATACAACCTTTTGATGATTAGTTATATTTACTTCCTTGTGTAGACTATTGCGATAGCATGTATGTTCCTTTATGGTAACATTGAAGAAATTTTTGTGCTTCCTTGAGATGCTACAATGTTGGCTTAGGACATTCAACAAAAGAGGAACCCTACTGCTGCTGAAGGTATTGGAAAAAAGGTATGGTTTAGAACGTTGTATAAATTGATGTTGCAACATGTTTTATGTCCTTTTTTGCTAATGAACTTTGAGGAGCTAACATTTTGGATGTGTTTTATGGATTCAATGTTTGTGTAGCATTATATATATGCAACTTGCTTTGGTTTTCAAGAGTGCTATGAATGACAGTGATAGGTAGGGATAGGTGGTATTTGTGGCTGAGCAGGTTGTTTCTACCCTGACCTTTCCTTTATCATGCAATATCCATACAAACATATTGTTTCTGCAAATCAAGATTTTTAATGCTGCATAGAATTCTTTAGCAAAAGTAGCATGGAATTTTGTCAATAATGGGTGAGTGTTCCAATCTCTTATCCTTAGTTTTCAATATTTTATGCTTTTTGGATTGCATGCATCTCTGCATTTTCAACAAGATTAGAAAATTGCTTTATGTGTTACAGGGATTAAAACATATTGGTGTTGGAGCTATCTTTCTTGCTGCCATTAGATGGAGAGAGGACTTGGTGGGAGGATTTACATGTGACTCCTCACTAGTGTGAGGGTTAGCTAAACTTATCCTGCTTTGATATACTTTGGAGATTTTGCAGAGTGTTCAGGTTTGTAATATTGCTCAAATTTCGCATAATGTTATCATATCTAAATATGTTTTTTCATTGCTCATACACATCAATTGTTGTTAGGCGATATATATTAGGAAGTAGGGGACTGACTATTATAAGTGACTTGTCAATTTGTGACATGTAGGAATCTACCCATTACAATTGTTAATTTCTATGCAGAAGCTAGCAATCAAATGTTGGATCTATATGAACAAACCAAGTCAACGTCCACTTCAAATTCCATCACCTCTCCTTAAGGTGTGGATAATAAATTAAACTCTTCATATAATAATATTATACAGATTTAGTTGAGTGAAAAGATTATATCAAAAGCAATTATTGCAGTAAACACTTGTCATTAATTTGTTAGAACTATTTTCTTCATAGTAGCTTGAGTTTGATGATATTGCAGGTAAACACAAAATATAAATCCATGAAATGAGAAGGCTGCAAGTCATACTATGTTTGGGCATGTAAATCAAGGTTCAACAATTCCAAAGTCTGTTACAAACTGATAAAAAAAAGCACATCTGAAACAATAAAGAATTCAGCTACTGAGAGTAAGCTAACATCAATGGCAATTTCAGGTAAAACAAGTAACATGGATATACAAGAGCATTTTGTCAATACAAATTCTGGGGTTATTTGTGTTCATTTAAATTAGAGGCATTTTAATTTATTTGTTTATTTAAATATTGAGTGCAATGCAATGTAGGGAAAGTAACATGGAGGATAATTGATGAAACTATTGAAATATCTATGTGAGAAACACTTTATTATAGTGCAGCGAAGAGGTAGTGGTAGAGGTGGGTTCTCTTTTAGTGCAAAGTCCATGCTATCTGCTGTGGAATTACCACATTGTCATTGTTTTATATTTATCATAAGATATTTGGTGTGCATTTAATATTTATCATAAGAACATTTTATAGTCTCTATTTAATACTCTTCTATTTTTGGATCTGCAGGATGTCCTTGATCGACCACAGGCAATTTTTGGGATTGCCAAGAAGAGTCTGTGTCTACTATTTCTCTTTGTTTGTTTTGTTTTTGTTATTGCTATTTGTATATTTTGCTATTGCTTGTTGTTTGTTATTTGGGTTTTTTTACAACTATGGTTGGTATTTTTTTACATTTTTGAGCATGGCCATGCTAAATTGTAGTTTGATATTTTGTTTTTCATGTCTACTTTCCTTTTTTTTTGTTTTTTGCTTTTTTCACCTTTGTTCATGGCTTTTGTTTTGAGTTCTATGAGTGAGGAAATTAAGGCAGGCATTAACAGAGCTGATGACGATTCAACAGATTTAATGGGCAAAGATGAAGGAGGTATGTTTGTTGCCACATAATTTAATGGTTCCACTTTGGTTTAATTGAACTCTTTTGCTACTTATTACTTGCTTTTAATCGAGTAGAGTTTGTAGATATGGATGAAACAAAACAAAAGTTTCAATTGAAATTATGACCATACTAGTTTTCATCTATAATTGGGAGGGGTACTAAGCATTATGACCATACTAGTTTTCATCTATAATTGGTAGGGGTACTAAGCATTATGACTGTTCTAGTTTTCATCTATCTAGAATTGGGAGGGGTACTAAGCATTATGATCATACTAGTTTTCGTCTATCTATAATTGGAAGGGGTACAAAGCACATTTTGTGCCACTAGAGGGTGTGGGTTTTTTATGTGTATTTGTTGCAGATATGGATGAAACAAAACAAAAGTTTCAATTGAAGTTATGGCCATACTATTTTTCATCTATAATTGGAGGGGTACTAAGCTATTGGGAGGGGTACTAAGTATTATGACCATACTAGTTTTCGTCTATCTATAATTGGGAGGGGTACAAAGCACTTTGTGCCACTGGAAGGTGTGGCTTTTTTATGTGTACTTGTAGATATGGATGAAACAAAAAAAAGTTTCAATCAAAGTTGTGATCATACTAGTTTTCATCTACAATTGGGGAGGGGTACTAAGCACTTTGTGCCATTTGAGGGTGTGGATTTCTTATGTGTGTATTTTGATCTCAACATTTTTAGTAAAACATGACACATTAGTATTTTCAGCTAGATAATATCTACAACTTTCTTATATGGCTCCTTCATGTTTTTATGAAGGAGCCACAAGCATCATGGACTTCTTCCATCTTTCTATCATGGAGGAATGCATGTTTTTCAAGAACCTACCACAGTCAAGCAATGTAATGGACATAAAAAATTTGGCCTTGCACAAAGATAGGAAAGAGTGCAACCAACTTTGGTATGTTAAGGGTTTATGGAGGGGGTTTGATTTTCTGCCATTTCTTCAATCAACTTTAGTTGGGCCTTAATTTGCAAACTAACTTATCTCCTATCTTGAGATGAAGCCTCATACCTCATCCTATGTACATGTTTTTTCCATTCTTCAATCAACTTTCGTTGGGCCTTAAGTCCACACACTAACCTGTCCTGAGACCACACAATAACCTAGGAACATAGACTAGCTAAAACCAAAGAGGGTCTCTAACTCTAACTAGACAAATAGGAGGTTGAAAGTGAGCCTCAAAAGAAACAAACACATTAGAAGATTGAAACCATGGCATTCTCTTCATTCTCAACACCATATTTACTTGGCACTCCCTATCATTCTTCCATCTTGCCACTTTACACAATAATGTGACTTCTAGTGGTTAATTCTTGTAGAGGGTCAAAAAAATTCTGTTCCATCTCTTGGGGTTAAGATCCATCATTGTCATATCACAAAGCTGCATGGTTCTTCACATTACCATGTCATGCTGGTTTGAGGTGGAGTTCCCACACATTTTTGAACTTCTCTACTCATGATAGGTGTGACTACTTCCAAGCTTTGCTACTTTATAATGTTCTCATTACCCTAGGCATTAACATTAACATTGTATATCTAAGCGACACCCTTAGAATAACCTAGGAATACAACAACTAAAATGGAACATGGTCTTTTACTAGACAACTGGGAGAAATAAGTATGCAACAAAAACAACAAATGCATAAAAATATTGAAGTTATTGCTTTATCTCCATTCTTAGGACCTTATCCTCATGCACTTGCTATGATGCTTCTATTATGCCACTCCACATAGTAATGTGACTTCTAGCCATTAATATTAGTAAAGGGGGAAATAACCTATTTTTGATCCTTCTCTTTGCAGTTAAGATCCACAACCCTCATATCATGAGGGTGCATGGTCCTTCCCTTACGTGATTGTGATGGTTTGATGTAGAGTGATTGCATTTATTTGCCTTCTTGCACTCTGGTTTGACGTAGAGTGACCACATGTATTTGCCTTCTTGCACTCATGACATATTTCAAGCAAACAAATCAATTATTCATAATGAAGTTGGTTATAAGTAAATTTAGTATTAAATAAGGCCAATTAAGTTCTCTTTGTAAAATTTTTAAATATCAGTTTATGATGTTTAATAATTAATTACATACTGTTTTGTATGGTGACATTTTTAGTCCCTCCCTCTTGTCGGGGACTATAGTTTTAGGCTTTAGCGCAATAGTCAAAATCGTTTGATGGTTATTAGTTTGCTTGATTCGATCATCGGCAAGCCCATTATGGGAGCATCCCCCAATTATTACATTCCATGAGGATTCATCCCTGTTAGGCATGATGTCAAACAATTGCACAACATCCCACAGTTTGCATATAAAGTAACGAAGGCATTCCATATAGAGATATCTGAGCAGAGTCTCGTTCCCATGACACGGGCATGGACCTCCTTGCCTTCTTTTAAGGCTCCTAAGCTGGCACATCCACTGACAACAGTGGGAAAAGTGAATTTGTTTGATTTCATGCTAGTTAGCAGCATTTGGCGAAAGAGTTTCAAGGCATTTTCATCATCTCCATTTTGTGCATATCTTGCATAATTGCATTCCATGAAACACCCATTGCTCTCTGGCATCTTACCTAATATTTTAGATCTGCCAGGCCTTTTGGTGTAAAAATATCAACCTTTAAGCACATGGCTACCTAAAATTATCCATAATGCAAACAATTGTAGTGTGAAGTCCATCATCTCTTACAAATTCGTTATAGAGCTAACTCTTTATCAGAATGTCTTCACAGATTAAGACTAAATATTACTGGCAGCAGATAACGCTATCCATAAACATTTGCTACTTTGAACATAGTTTTCTGTTAATGATTGTTTTCCTTCATAGCTGTAGACTTAAATGTGATAAAGACAGTTTCTTAAATAGCCTTATATTCAAAACACTTTGCAAAACCAATCATTTATCTTCTCACTTGTGATTTATGATTTCTAAATGTTAGGCATTTTTTGTTTGTAACTTTATCCACAAGCAAGTACCGGAGTATTTTCTCATTTAGAAGAGCTCTAACACTATCTTTGGTCTGGGGCTTTATTTTGAAAGAGAGCATGATTCCGGACCATACATATTTTCCATGAGATGTATTTTGGGATGTCCTTCCATGCTTTCACCATCATTGGTTTGTTGTTTAGTTTTCTGGCCATAGGATTTTTTTTCCATGAAAGGCTTAGTTGCCTCCAATCCTTTGCCTACTTGAATGCTGAGATCCTTAATGGTGTAGTTCTAAACATGTTTGGTGAAGAGACAAACTAAAAATAGCTGTGGGGCAATTTCTTCCTCTGATTGACATAGAGTACATTTGGCGGGCACTTGATTACCTCTCTTTCAGAGATCCTCCACTATCAAGATTGGGTCTACCTTGGTATTTAGTTTGACTGGTTGAATCTAGTGTTGCAATAGCACTGGAAATAGTCTCCATTACTGAAGACTCTTAAGTGAATACTTTGTATACCAATTCCATTTGCTAATTCTACTACAAAAAGAATAATACGAGGAGTCTTGTTGGTTCCTGGCATTTTCTGGTGGTAAAAAGATGAATCCACTATGTTATCAGATCCCATCTGAAGCTTTAGTTTTGCATCATTATCTTCACCAGCAGGAGAAATTTTTGAGTTGCTACTTAGCAACTTGTTCCCCATTTTCTTATGTGAAAATCTCAAACTGTGCTAAAAAAAAAAATGAAAACTTCACCACTGCTTTGACCAACATGTGAAATGCTATCCAAAGAATGAATATTGAATGATAGCCTAATTTTATCAACCTCTGTTTTGTCTACTCCATCCCTACCAGTGGATTTCTCAGCCACCACTAAGAGAAGTTGAAGATTTAGCTTTTGATCACACATAATGAGTTTAGTGTATTTCCTTCACAAGAGCTGCATCCTAACAAAAAGACTTGGCTTCACATTGCACAATATGGTATAGACATACCAACATGGAAGATGCCACAACTTGATCTACTCTGTTGCAACTTACAATCAGAAAGATCAGCTACATGACTTTGTAGAAGGAGGCTACATATGTCCTATATATCATTTGATGATTAGAAGGTGGATAAGTTAAGAATTCTTGGCAATCCTTTATTGAGCCATTTTAGAACTGAACAAACTCATGTCATATGCAATATGCTAGATAGAAGATGCTGACATAACATCCTGAAAGCTAAAACTATAGTGTGTCCATTCCATTTTTTGAAGCACAGGTAGCAACAAGCATTATATATGTTGTATAAGTTTCATCCTTAAATTTGAACCTTAAATGGTTGACAAAGTATCCACTAGTCAAAACAGTGTGTGTGTTTAAACTAGGATGGACCTGTTTCAAATAGCTGACACCAATATATGCATAAGTCACTCTATATATTTTAAGGTTATTTTTGTACCACTGAACTGATCTTTGTGCCTAATGAACTTGCTGTGGATATCCACCACCTAGCCTACAGGTTTGATTCTCTCTCTAGATTCTTTACAATAATCCTGACCATCAACAATATTTACTTGAGTTTCAAATAAATTGTCACTCTCTACATGCTTAAATGAGTTCATAGGTGCTGTCATTACATGGCCATCCACACTCAATAAAATGACCTCCAATTTACCAATTTCAACTTTTCTCGAGTTTGGCCATCCACACTCAACAAAATGACCTCCAAATTACCATTTTCAACTTTTCTTGAGTCTGAAGTATCTTCCAAAGGTGGAAGATCCATAGGTTTGTAATCATAAACACTATTGCCAGAAAGGAGGAAAACATGAGTTTGTGGGGTATTTCCTGCAGAGACATCCTAAGTGCCTGAGCTTCCCTCCATTGAGAGCACTGAAGCCTCTCTATAACAATCACAACCATTGCGTTAACCTCCACCTTGATATTTAGTTTGACTGGTGCATATTTCTCTCTGGAGTATTGACACAATATATTATGAATAATGATAGACGTTTCAAATCACCAATAGACGCTGGGATGGGTACAGAGAATAACAATCACAACCATTGTGTTAACCTCCACCTTGATATTTAGTTTGACTGGTGCATATTTCTCTCTAGAGTATTGACACCTAAGTCACCTGACACGGGGATTCGGGACACGTAGGATTCAAGATTCGTGGTGTCGGATTCGGACACGCTGACGCCCCGGAACAGGACACGTTATATATTATTTTATTAATATATATATATATATATATATATATATATATATTAAAAATTATTAGATATTATCATATTTCTTACACATTTTAATTAATGATACAAATTTATTGATTTCAAACATAGATCTTCATCTATAGCTATTAGCATGCATAGTACATACAAAATTCAAATAAATGTCAGTGGTATTGGTCACATTACACCTGTTACCCCCTAACACAATGTTAATCTGGTCACTGACTGTGCATTAATCAATTTTAACTGAGGCTTATGTTTATATCACATAAATTGGTAGAATGATATGATAAAGTTCATAAATGACTCAAAATTATGATGTTGTTGTTCCATCATTGAATAGTTAAATTGCTGCAACCTTGGGTTGGTATTATCCAATGGCTGAAAGGGTACTCGTACATTCTTCTTAATGAAAACAGGAATGCAAAACTTCTAGCGGAAAGACATTAGATTCAGACTTTTTAAGTGTCACAGGCTCACAGCATTCAAGATTTGAAACATCGATTCTCTCAGCTCTGTGATCAAAATGTTTACAATGCCAAGGTTTCCAATGTTCCATCAATCCAACACTGAACAGCACTGTAAATTATAATTATATGAGATGGTAGCTGTATTTTACAGGTGAGATTGTAATATTTATCTCATAGGTTAGTATTGTACATTGAATATGACATTCTTAATTATATAAAACTAAAAGTAAAATAAATTTGATATATAATAAAAAGTCAGGTATGGGCTGGCAGGTGCAGAATGGGTTATTGTGTGTCTTAAAAGAACGATTGAATCATCTTATGTATGGGAAATTTGGTAAGTCATTAAACAAACTTTGTATTTTATGGTTTGAATATAGTTAACAACTCTCGCATACAAACGCAGATTGTGACAGGGGATTCAAAAGCAATGTTAAATCAGATGGTAATGAACTGTACCTTAGTCGATTACCTTCAAGTTACAGCAATCATACAACTTGGAACTTTGGAAGTTTCGTTATAACTTTGCTGTAGGTGTTCGGCACAAAATTTTATTTGCTGGACCATACCCTCACTGTTTTATTTAAATTTTATACTATCAAGTCTTCCAAAATACTTCTATACGTCTCATGACAGGCGACAGCTCATAAATTAGAAGTTAGTCTCTATGCCATTTCTGTAGAGGAATGTCAATCGGGATCACTGTTCTGCAATGTCATCTAGTTACAGAACAGTCTCATTGTTAAGTAGATTACTAATTGTCTTATAAAGACACTTCACACCATCATATATTTAATATTTCACTGCCATAACCGGTGCAAACATGCCCTTTTCATTCCCGCGCGAGCCCTGGAAACCGGACACGTGTCCTAAAATCGCGACACGCCCTTGGACACGACGTGTCCGAAACGGACACGACGTGTCCTGTGATTTGGACACGAATCCGGACCGAATCGTGTCGGATTCGCTGGATTCGGGATTCGCAGGGGGTTTAGGATCACCAATAGATGCTGGGATAGGTACAGAGAAGTTGTCATGAAATGTCTCTGAGTATTTGTAGTGATAACTAATGAACAGTAAATGCAACAGTGAAATTGTTCACCCTGCAATATATGCTATTTATTCCAAGACTACATTGTTTAACTCACAACCATCTAAATTGATGACATGCAGCAATATCGCCTTCACAACAGCTGCATCCTACCAAAAAGACTTGGCTTCACATTGCACAATATAGTATAGAGTCTATAGACATACCAAGATGAAAGATGCCACAACATGATCTACTCTGTTGCAGCATACAATCAGAAAGATCAGCTACATGACTTTGTAGAGAGGATACGTCTGGCCTATATCATTTGATGATTAGAAGGTTGATAAGTTGACAATTCGTGGCAATCCTTTATTGAGCCATTTTAGGATGTTTTTTCAGCGTCTTCTATCTAACATATTGCATATTGCATCTTCTATTTCAGGCTTTCCATCCTTCTGGTGCTTCTTCCAGCAGTCTTTCGGGATGGATGGCAAATTCTAATCCTGCTGCTCCACACTCTGCTGCACCAGTGTCTCTTGCACCACCCCCAAATGCAGGTGAGTTTAATTTATTATATTTTGTAAAATGATCTTTGGTAGGCTAACACCATGTTATCTCTTGGAAAATTTTTATGGCATGCTTGAGCAGTCTTTCGGGATGGATGGCAAATTCTAATCCTGCTGCTCCACACTCTGCTGGACCAGTGTCTCTTGCACCACCCCCAAATGCAGGTGAGTTTAATTTATTATATTTTGTAAAATGCTCTTTGGTAGGCTAACACCATGTTATCTCTTGGAAAATTTTTATGGCATGCTTGAATGTTATTGAGTAGGAACAGTGGAATAAGAGAGAATAGTTTGTCCTTTGAAGTGGGATGATTTAGTAGGCCCTTTCTGTTCATATGTCAGAAATATTTTTTCTTTTTTCTATAAGAGTTTTCCAAATAGAGCATATTTTGACTTCTCATCAAATGGTCCTGCTGTAGACTATCAATCTGCTGATTCTGAACACCTCATGAAGCACATCCGGGGTGGTCAGTCCGAGGAGGTACATACAGAGCATTAATTAAGATCGATATTCGATGATATGATGGATTGAAATTGTCTGTCTGCAGTCCATGTGTTCATTACCAATTTAATGCTAAATTCTCTTTTAGTTTTTGTTTTGTTTTGTTTCGAGTTTCTTAGCTTTTCTACCAGGTCCATTGACTGTTGTATGTGTTCGATTTTGAGTAGGATTTGTCAGTTATTCTACAGGGCATTGCTTTTCTACAAACGAAGAATGCTTACTTTCTAATTGTAGGTGACCTGCCCAGGCCCAGGCCCAACTTATCCTCTTAACATGTACTCACAAGATGACCTGCCAAAGAGACAGGCAAGAACTCTCAACCAGGGTTCAAATGTTATGAGTATGGATTTCCTTGCTCTGCAGCAAACAATTCTGCTAGGTGATTTCAAATTCCATTCAATACAATTCTTCATTCAAATAAATTCCTAAAGTCAACTTGGAAGATGTACCTTTTATATTTGTATGTTCACACTGGCTAGTGGTTCAACTTTGCATTGCTGACTTTATCGATTAAATGTTGGTGACAAAGCAATTTGGCAAGTGGCATCTCGAGAAAGATTAGCTTGTAGGATCTTTAAGGTTTGGGAAATTTCAGCCTGTTTGATTCCAATGCAGGTAGATGATTTTTTCATAAATTAGTTCTGTGATCTAAATTGGGAAAATTGTACCTATGAATTGATCTTGAAAAGATTTTAGAGTTCTTTACTGGAGTTGATTATTAGCACAGGCCTTAGGTAAACTCTTATACGTGTTTTTTTATGTTTTCATAGGCTGCTCTTGTGAAAGATCCAGCTGTATCAGTGAATCATTGTATTTGGGGTAACTTAATCTATACTTTGTATTCTTTAATAAGATGATTGGCTATCATTTCCTTCTTTATACAACAATGTTGTGAGTGATTTGTAATAATGCCATCTACAATGTCTCTGGTCTCCATTTGGTTGGTTGAGCACCAATACAATGGTTTGCTATTCCCTCTATTTATATTCTGACATGCCTATATTGAGTTGCTTTTTCCAAGCATATAGTTCACATATATTCTTATACTATGGCAGGCGATTTACATTGTGTGAAGTTACATTGCATATTCTATTTTTGTTTGATGTTTGGCTTCTTGTGATTTTTTTGCCATATGAGAAATACTTTATTGCACTAAAGATAGATGGATTATGACTCTTTGTTTGTATGCAGACTATTTTTTCTACAGCTATTGATGGAAAGATCAAAGCCTGGTTGTATGATCTTGCGGGATCTAGGGTGGACTTTAATGCTCTGGGCCTCTGGTGCACTACAATGGCTTACATTGCTGATGGAACAAGGTAAAATGTTAAACTTGGAATGGTGTTTAGTTTGTGAAGTGTCTTCATGGGGATCTGAGTTTTACTTCAATTTTTTTATATGTACTATGTCAAGACAATGCCCTTTCTAAAGTATATAATTATTTGTATTTTTTATTAGGCTCTTCTCCTGTGGAACCAGTAAAGATGGTGATTTGTACCTGGTTGAGTGGAATGAAAGTGAGCGAACAATCAAGTGGACATATTCTGGTTTTAGGAAGCGTTCCTTGTTTTGCAAATTTGATAAAACTAGGAATAGGTTCTTGGCAGCTGGTGATTAATTTCAAATAAAGTTCTGGGACATGGATAACACCAATATCCTGACAACAATTGATGTTGAGGGAGGGTAGTTCGGTAAGAAGTTATTTTTGAAGACGAGGATGCCTTATTTTTAGAGTTTGAGAGAATGATTTTGAGAAAAAAAATGTTTCAATACATTATTTCAAGTTTTCTTAATCACATCTCAATGTATAATCCTTGTGTTATTTTCCAAAAAGTTCCATTCTAGTCCTCACCTTCTTTTCACTAAAGATGGTTCCCTGTTGGCAGTCACAATGAATGACATAGCATAAAGATCTTAGCCAATGCAGAGGAATTTTGCTTGGCAACAAAGGTAAATTGCTTCCATGAACATTTACTATGTACATGCACTGCTAATTAATGGTAAAGTTTAAACTCTAACCAGATCATTTTTATTATGCATACTTCAATTGTGAATGCCATGTCCTGCAGTCACTGCTCCTGGTTCCGTCCCTGGTGCTATAGACCGTTCAGAGAGACTTCCACCTGCAGTGTCAATGACCAAGTTTGTAAGAGCTTTCTCCTAGAATTATTTCTTTAGATTCTAGAATATTTGTCCAGCCATATTCAGTTTAGTTTGTCACATATATCTTATCGGTGTCTAAACTTTCACTCCAGAGTACAGATACTGTTGTTTTCAAGTTTCCATATAGCACAGGATTTTGTTTTTCCCTTTCAAATGCTCTATTAGCCATTATTTTGACGTATCTTTTATAGGAATAGGATGATATGATCAGTGTATTCTTACAATTATCTGACACTCGAAACAACATATGTGCAGAGTATAGACAGCAGTAGGACCCCAGATGTTAGACTGGGGCTTCTAAATGAGGTTACAGACAAAAGCAAGAACTGGAAATTGACTGAGATCACATTCGGGTCAGTGTAGGTCCCTCAGGTTGCGTGAACACAATGCATGCAAGCAAGGTATGCAATCATCCTTCTATTATAGAAAACACTAAAAGTTGACATACATTACAATTTTTTGTGCTACAAATCCAACCAAGTAATGTGCCATTTCTTGCAGGAAGTAAGACTGATATACACCAATTCCGTTGTTGCTGTTTTAGCACTGGCATCCATTACTGTCCATAAGCTATGCAAATGGCAGCAGAGTGACCGGAATCCATCTGGAAAGGTGGGGTTCTTTGGTAGTTTTTCGATTTCATTTTGTTTTATTTATTTATTTGTTTGTTATACTTTTGGATATATAATTTGCAGCTGTATTTTATGTAGCAATGATTGACAAGGAACTAAGAGTATTTTATTCCACAGTCTACAGCGAGTATTCCACCACAGATGTGGTAGCTAGCTAGTGGGATTGTTATGAATAATGACATTGGTGATACAAATCCAGAAGAAACCGCTGCTTATATAGCTTTGTCTAATAATGATTCCTATGTGATGTCTGCATCTGGTGGCAAGGTCTCCTTATTCAATATGATGACATTTAAGGTAAGAGAGCTTTCTACCTAAAGAACATTTTAATGTTTCCGATGATGTATATAATTCCAGTTTTGGTACACTGGTCTGCTTAGGGGTTTATACTCTAATGTCTCACCTGTAAATATAACTGTTGTGTTTTTGAACTTTCAAATTATGTGATGTTAGAGTTGGTTCTTGTGTAATGTTCCTCACAATAGGCTAAGATTTCAAAGGCTCCCAGTTTATCCAAGTCACTGGTTTCATGGCATGCTAATTAGTTATTCATTGCAGGTCATGACAACTTTCATGCCACCTCCTAGTGCAGCCAATTTTCTGGCTTTCCACCCTCCGGACAATAACATCATTGCAATTGGCATGGAGGATTCATCAATTCAAATATACAATGTTCGAGTTGTGCCCTTTTACCAAAAATGACCTTTTACAGGTGAAAACAAAGCTCAAGGGCCACCAAAAGAAAATCACAGGCATGGCTTTTGGTATCTTCTGGAGCTGATGCCCAGGTATATGGTGTCTTTTATTATTTCTGACTCCGTGATGTTCACTTTAAAGCTCACACAAAACTAGTGAGTAGAAATGTTCCTGTACTCACAACCACGTCCTTCGGCAGTTATGTCTCTGGGGCATAGATGGGTGGGACAACCGAAAGTCAAGAGTTGAACCGGTACAACCAGGAATATCATCGCCACCAGTCGGGGATACAATTCACTTGTTGGTTGTGCATGAGAGCCAGCTTGCTATATGTGATGCTTCCGAGTTGGAGTGCTTGCGCTATGTAAGTACTTGTAAGCAGTCTTGAATTCAAACATAGACAGTTATGTAATGTCACTTTCTGTATCTGATTGGATGACCTTGTTACATGGTTGCATTACAGTGGTCTGCTCATGATTCCCTGTCTGCTCCTATTTCAAGTGCCATATACTCATGTGACAGCGTCCTAGTTTATGCGAGCTTCTGTGATGGTGCAGTTGCCGTGTTTGATGCATAAAGCTTGAGGCCTCACTATCGCATTGCACCTTCTGCATATTTAGCATTGGGAATGAACAGGTAAATGGGCTTTTTCATTCTATCAAGGTTGATACATCTATTTGTCAGCTTTGCCTTTTGGCAAGGCATATTATGATTTAATTTGTTGTTTTGTTATTTATGCAGCAGTAATGCCTATCCTTAGTCGTTGCATCAAAAAGAGAACCAAACCTTGCTCTCAGAGCATTTCATGCTCTTCGAGCAGGATGAATACATATCGAAATTGAAGGCCTGATACCGCTACCACTTGATCCAGCCATTGGATGCTCGGGTATTGCCTGCCGAATAATGACAGATGGAGGAGTTCATGTTATTGAGCCTTCAGAGTCAGAAGGAAATCGGGTGTTGGACCTCCCCCAGATAATGGAACTATCTGATCAAATCCAACATTAAGTAACCAAGGTTCGGAACCACCCTTTCGGTAGTTCAATGGGAACATAAGAACAATTTGAAGTGCATTGAACCACTTTGTATACCGACTGTTTATTTACAAGAATTCCATGAATAATGGTAGCGCTTCTTGGCAGTGAAATTGCTTAGTGCTGTAGATGGAGGTTAAACAACTGTAAACGATACCTAAATGAGTAAGTATGTAGGTGCAGTGAAATTGCTCAGCGCTGTAGGTGCAGTGAAATTGCTCAGCGCTGTAGGTGCAATCTGTAATTGGAGCATAATTCATGAATCTTTCCGAAGGTTTTTCGCTGTATTTAAACCTTTCTTTGTACCACGAGATTTTTTCATATGTTCATGTGCAGTCAAACAAACCTGGTTTATGTGGAAGCTTTGTGAGATTCTGGAGAATATTATATTTATAAACTGAATCAACATTTTTGGATTGACATTAACTGGAGCTCAAATTGAAGTAATTCAATTGAGAAAACATTAATTATGCACGAGTCTCTGCAATTGAGTCAACGAGCCTTCTTGTTTGATGACCATTGCTTGAACATATTGATACAAATATTTATGTAAAGAAACGATCTGTATAGAATTTGTATTTTGTTCTCGATGGACTTGCTGAGGGAAGAGATCCTTCCTCTGAAAGTTGTAAAGTCACGCATTTTTGATGTCGATGGACTTGCTGAGGGAAGAGTTCCTTCCTTTGAAAGTTTGTAAGGTCACGCATTTCGGATGTCAACTTAATAGGAGGCTACATTTAATATTTCGGATGTCAACTTAATAGGAGGCTACATTTAATTCTTTGGTAGGTAGTTGCTAGAGTTATTGGCAGATTTTCGTTATTGTTTCGCTGGGAAGCAATTGGATAAGGTAATTGTTGTCAGAATATGTTGGAAGCTTTGATACCATCTACATGTCTGTAATGGGAGATTTTGATTTACTATCTATTGTTTTTTTTTCCACTTGTTATGCGATGCTTTATAGCATATATAATTTTGTTTCTAGCACACATCAAATGGATATAAATAATGTCTTTGTGCTCAGTCACCTTTTTTCCCACTTGTGCCTTGCTTTATAGCATACATAACTTTGTTTCTAGCACACACCAAATGGAAATAAACAATGTCCTTGTGCTCAGTCACTTTAATTAGTGCTAAAGGGTTAGATTGAAAATACCAGTCACCCTAATTAGTGGATGCTCCTAGAGGGTTAGATAGAAAATCTCAATTGATGAAAGCATACATAACTTTGTTTCTAGCACACACCAAATACAAATAAATAATGTCCTTGTGCTCAGTCACCCTAATTAGTGGATGCTCCTAGAGGGATAGATAGAAAATCTCAATTGATGAAATGTTGATTACTTATTGGTAGGGTTAAATAAGATTTTTTTTATTCTTCATGAATTACAGAGAAAAACTAAATTTGCATGTTCATGAATGAATATTTATAACTCATATTTAATTAAACCCTTATTTTCAATTCATACGTATATTATTCAACTCAGATTTAATTAGCATTTATTTCCATTTCATGGGTATATTATTCATGACCTTCGTGAATGGAAAGGTGAAGTGAAGGGGCTTCTTTTTTCATGAAAACAAAATATCCATTCAAGTTGAGTTGTGCTATGAGTAATTTTGATAGGGAAATTTTTTTATAGGTTTGATTATTTTAAACTCCAAACCTTTTGCTAAGCTTGTTTCCATTTCTTTGTAACACAACTTCACAAGCCAAGACTAAACGCTACAGCCATTAAGTCATGACCTTTGCTTATTCATCCCCAACTTCTCAAACCTGAAAATTCATTACGTCATTGACTTCCTTATGCATCCCTACATAAAAGCAAATCGAAGGCTCAACCCTATAAGGATCATATCTACAAATAACGAATGTATAGTTTGTTTATTTTCATAGCCACATATTGTTGCGTGAAATTGAATGGTTTTCAATTATAATTTAGTAGTAAAATGGATAGTAAATTAATAAGAAAAAATAAAAAAATAAAAAAATCATATATCTAATCAGTGCAACATAAAAAGAATGAAATGGGAAAATAAGAAAGCTTAAACCTACAATATAAGAAAGCTTAAACCTACAATATCTGAAGTCATGGTCCTTAGTTCCACTCTATCTCTACTAAGCATATGCGTTGTTTCACTTATAAATCAAGTATGTAGATGGAAATTTCCTTGCTGCAGCAAGACAGAGGAAGCTCTACTCACACACAAGTACAAGATCTCCTATTATCATTCTTCAAAAGAAGAGTAGGTCATGATTTGTTGAATCATTCTTGCTCTCTTTTCAATGTTGCACTTCCATTTAGGGAAACATTGAGGTGAAAAAAAAAGTAACGTTGTCAGTGACACTTCTTGTTTAGTTAAGGCATTCACTGAAGGAGGTCTCCAAATATATTCTTGCTCTGAGAATCCATAATGTCGTCTTCTTCATTTCCTTAGCTTTAAAATCACTTGTCTTTACAAACCAATTAAATTTAGTCTTCATACAGGCTAGACAATGCAAAAATCATAATGTCGTCTTCTTCATTTCCTTAGCTTTAAAATCTCTTGTCTATACAAACTAATTAAATTTAGTCTTCATACAGGCTAGACAATGCAAAAATCTGGTTGAGTTATTTTATCAAACGATTGACCTCATATTGGACAATTAAAATCTCTAAGAGGGCAACCTTGGCGCTTATAGCTGGGAAAAATACTCCTTTCAATTTGAATCTTACATATTGAATCTTTTATCACTGGAGAAGACACCAGAAAGGCCATAATAATATGTTACAACAAGAACAGGGGAGGCTGCAAAGGCAGCAATCCATCTCTGCAGTTCCTAAGTTTTTGACATTACATCACGTTAACGGCGTTGCATATAAGAGCTTAACAGAGAGGTCAGAGATCTTGACAATGTAAATGCACATTGAATCGTTGATAAAACAAAGAGAAAAAAAAAAATCTAAAAGCCTTGCATCACCGGTGCATTATAGTTTATATTTCATCCAGGCAGACCAGTTGCAAACATGTGCTTCGAAGCGTATGGATATATCAGCATAACCCAAGCCCTGACATTCTTGCAAGACTTAACCGTCCAATTTTAGATGTTGTGATTGAAGACGACCCCTAAAGATTCTTCTCCCGACTCGCTCAAACGTCCAATTTTAGATGTGATTGAAGACGACCCGTAAAGATTCTTAGCCCAACCTTGCTCAAACCGTCCAATTTTAAATGCCATTGAAGACTGTTCGCCCAACCCGCTCAACCGTCCAATTTTAATTTTAATTTTAAATGAGATTGAAGAGGACCCCTAAACATTCTTCCAATGCGCCTTCTTTTCATCTGGGCTCCATGTAATCATCACTACAGTATCCCTCGCCCCCTACCTCCTCAAATTGATGGATGTTCTTTCTCTTCTTGTCGTTGGCCATTAATGTAATTCGTTGCATCCTCTTCTGGGGATCCACACGCCCTCTAACTGTTACCTTCTTCTGCGTCACGTCTACCACATAGTCCAGCAAAGCTGCCCATAACCACGCCACAAACAACTTTCAGAAAACTGGCAAAGGAAAAAACAGAGCAGGTATTCTCAAAGAAATAAAAATACTGGGGTTGTTTCTCATATCTGTGATGGTACTCTTAATTCTGCATCGACATTCCTTGAACACAGATCCACGGACAAATCGAGTCAACTAGGGAGGAAGCCAATACCCAAAAGGCTTCGAATTCTTTTGTGTCATGGGTGCCAAGTGTATTTCTAGTTGCTTCGGCTCTGCCATCGAAGCCGAGTCCAGCAAAGTGGGATGCAAATCGGAATCTTTGTTGGCGAGGTTCAAAAGGCGTATAAAACAGAAAAGCGAAAAGCACTCTTCCAAGCCATTGGCTTTCTCAAATTACGGTGTCCAGATATCTCCTACTTGCCTTATCAGTGGGAAATCGAATGCTTTGGTAAGTATTGTGTCGATTTCTCGAGACGGAGAATTCGTTCCGATAATTCTGTCACCAGTTGGGAAAGCAATATGCAATGAGAGGCAGCCCACTAAGAAAAAGACGCAATCGAGATTCGACGCAGCAGAGATTAAGGTCAAGTCACAGGATCCCAACATTTCAGTGAAGTTACTGGCAAAGGAAAAAACAGAGCAGGTATTCTCAAAGAAATAAAAATACTGGGGTTGTTTCTCCTATCTGTGATGGTACTCTTAATTTATCAGTAAGGTTATACAAAATTAGTGTGTCTCATTCAAATAAATCTTAACAGTGAAACTAACCAAATACCAGAACACATTCACGGCAACAATTCAACCCAGCAGAACACTGAATATATAATAAACCATAAATATTTATGAATGTCCACTGGAACACTAAATAATTGCCCAAATTAATTGATGTGTAGAATGTGATGAAGATTCAACATACTGTCAATTTTGGAGAGCACTATGGAGACTTTGTCACGACACTCTTGGCAACTCATATTAGCATTCAGAACGATCACCTGAACCTTTAACAAGAAAATTGATAATAACAAACATTAGATGGGTCTATTATTTTTTATTAATAAGTTTTTTTTTGGTTCATGTTTTTAATGTTTTCATTGTCGGCCGACATTTGCTCCCAGGCTTCCCCGTCTGTAAATGAATACAGTGCATGTCATAAAACACCACACCATGAATTTGAGATCGGCTCGACCAGCACGTTGGGGTCGGCTCATTACGCAGACTCATTCCAACAACCCTCGAAAGTTGTGGCCATGGCGGAGAGCCCCTGGATCCGAGGAATCCATTGCCATCGTTGGAGCCACAACACCAGTCGGGTCTACTGATCAGACCCGCCTCTCCTAACCCCACCACTACTCGCTTAATGGCGTCCATGAGCGTCAGGTCCAGAAACTCAGATATGAGATGCCGCCACGCTGTGCTCAGAGAAACGCTTGGAAGTCATGTAGTAAAAATTTCGAGAAGCACAGAAGGAATAATATCGTATCCCAAACTTCTATGCTCATTGGGGATTACAGCGAGTGGGAATTGGATCATATGGTGCAACGCGTTGAATTCCTCCACGGGAAGAGAACCTGCTCGCAGGCAGGGAATTGGGAAGTTAATTTCAGCGTAGCAAATAATATATCCCACATTGAAGCAGTGAACGAATCTATCAGAGTATTTGTGTGCGAACAAAGAAGAAAATTTCTACATTCCACTGAATTTCGTCCTAGATGGCGGTATCTGTGGCTAAGAGACTGCCAACTGTCGCAAAACGAGGGACAAATCTACTAGCAGAAATTCTGCCACGTGTCGTGAATATAACTGCCAAATCTAATGGTTGAAATGCTGCCACGTGTTGTATATCCGAAGGCCGCTCTCCACGTTTGAGGGCCAGATTGAGCCCCAGAGTCGCTGCCACGTGTAAATCTGACGGCCATATCTGGTGGTTTAGATCTCGCCACATGTCGTAAATTTGATGGGCATATCGGTGGCTTAGATCTCGCCACATGTCGTAAATTTGATGGGCATATCGGTGGCTTAGATCTCGCCACGTGTCGTCAATATGAGGGCCAGACTGGGCGATAGGATGGACGACACGTGGCGAGCTCACAGCCCTCGGATCTGGGCGATTGGATGGACGACACATGGCGGGCTCAGAGCCCTCAGATCTTCGCTGTAGGATGAGCGACACATGGCGGGCTCACAGCCCTCAGATCTGCGCTGTAGGATGAGCGACACATGGCTGGCTCGCAGCCCTCAGATCTCGACCATAGGATAGGCGACACGTGGCTGGCTCGCAGCCCTCAGATCTCGACCATAGGATAGACGACACGTGTCTGGCTCACAGCCCTCAGATCTCGACCATAGGATAGACGACACGTGGCTGGCTCGCAGCCCTCAGATCTCGAACATAGGATGGACGCCACGTGGCGCCCTCACAGCCCTCAGATCTCGACCATAGGATGGACGACACGTGCCGCCCTCACAGCCCTCGGATCTCTACCATAGGATGGACGACACGTGGCGCCATCACAGCCCTCGGATCTTGACCTTCGCATGGACGACACGTGGCGCCCTCACAGCCCTCGGATCTTGACCATGGGATGGACACGTGTCGGGCTCACAGCCCTCGGATCTCTACCATGGGATGGACGACACGTGGCGCCCTCACAGCCGTCAGATCTCGACCATAGGATGGACGACACGTGGCGCCCTCACAGCCCTCAGATCTCGACCATAGGATGGACGACACGTGGCGCCCTCACAGCCCTCAGATCTCGACCATAGGATGGACGACACGTGGCGCCCTCACAGCCCTCGGATCTCGACCATAGGATGGACGACACGTGGCGCCCTCACAGCCCTCGGATCTCGACCATAGGATGGACGACACGTGGCGTCCTCACAGCCGTCAGATCTCGACCATAGGTTGGACGACACGTGGCGCCCTCACAGCCCTCGGATCTCGACCATAGGATGGACGACACGTGGCGCCCTCACAGCCCTCGGATCTTGACCTTCGCATGGACGACACGTGGCGCCCTCACAGCCCTCGGATCTTGACCTTCGCATGGACGACACGTGGCGCCCTCACAGCCCTCGGATCTCGACCATGGGATGGACGACACGTGTCGGGCTCACAGCCCTCGGATCTCTACCATGGGATGGACGACACGTGGCGCCCTCACAGCCCTCAGATCTCGACCATAGGATGGACGACACGTGGCGCCCTCACAGCCCTCAGATGTCGACCATCGGATGGTCGACACGTGGCGCACTCACAGCCGTCAGATCTCGACCATAGGATGGACGACACGTGGCGCCCTCACAGCCGTCAGATCTTGACCATAGGATGGACGACACGTGGCGCCCTCACAGCCGTCAGATCTCGACCATAGGATGGACGACACGTGGCGCCCTCACAGCCGTCAGATCTCGACCATAGGATGGACGACACGTGGCGCCCTCACAGCCGTCAGATCTCGACCATAGGATGGACGACACGTGGCGCCCTCACAGCCCTCGGATCTCGACCATAGGATGGACGACACGTGGCGTCCTCACAGCCGTCAGATCTCGACCATAGGTTGGACGACACGTGGCGCCCTCACAGCCCTCGGATCTCGACCATAGGATGGACGACACGTGGCGCCCTCACAGCCTTCGGATCTTGACCTTCGCATGGACGACACGTGGCGCCCTCACAGCCCTCGGATCTCGACCATGGGATGGACGACACGTGTCGGGCTCACAGCTCTCGGATCTCTACCATGGGATGGACGACACGTGTCGCCCTCACAGCCCTCGGATCTCGACCATGGGATGGACGACACGTGGCGTCCTCACAGCCCTCGGATCTCGACCATGGGATGGACGACACGTGTCGGGCTCACAGCCCTCGGATCTCGACCATCGGATGGACGACACGTGGCGCCCTCACAGCCTTCGGATCTTGACCTTCGCATGGACGACACGTGGCGCCCTTACAGCCCTCGGATCTCGACCATGGGATGGACGACACGTGTCGGGCTCACAGCTCTCGGATCTCTACCATGGGATGGACGACACGTGTCGCCCTCACAGCCCTAGGATCTCGACCATGGCATGGACGACACGTGGCCCCCTCACAGCCCTCGGATCTTGACCATGGGATGGACGACACGTGTCTGGCTCACAGCCCTCGGATCTCGACCATCGGATGGACGACACGTGGCCCCCTCACAGCCCTCGGATCTCGACCATCGGATGGACGACACGTGGCCCCCTCACAGCCCTCGGATCTCGACCATCGGATGGACGACACGTGGCCCCCTCACAGCCCTCGGATCTCGACCATCGGATGGACGACACGTGGCCCCCTCACAGCCCTCGGATCTCGACCATCGGATGGACGACACGTGGCCCCCTCACAGCCCTCGGATCTCGACCATCGGATGGACGACACGTGTCGTCCTCACAGCCCTCGGATCTCGACCATGGGATGGACGACACGTGGCCCCCTCACAGCCCTCGGATCTCGACCATGGGATGGACGACACGTGGCGCCCTCACAGCCCTCAGATCTCGACCATCGGATGGACGACACGTGGCGCCCTCTCAGCCCTCAGATCTCGACCATGGGATGGACGACGCGTGGCTCCCTCACAGCCCTCAGATCTCGACCATGGGATGGACGACACGTGGCGCCCTCACAGCCCTTGGATCTGGACCATGGGATGGACGACACGTGGCGCCCTCACAGCCCTCGGATATGGACCATGGGATGGACGACACGTGGCGCCCTCACAGCTCTCGGATCTGGACCATGGGATGGACGACGCGTTTCGGGATCACAGCCCTCGGATCTGGACCATGGGATGGACGACACGTGTCGGGATCACAGCCGTCAGATCTGGACCATGGGATGGACGACGCGTTTCGGGATCATAGCCCTCGGATCTTGACCATGGTATGGACGACACGTGGCGCCCTCACAGCCCTCGGATCTCGACTATGGGATGGACGACACGTGGCTCCCTCACAGCCCTCGGATCTGGACCATGGGATGGACGACACGTGTCGGGATCACAGCCGTCGGATCTGGACCATGGGATGGACGACACGTGGCGCCCTCACAGCCCTCGGATCTCAACTATGGGATGGACGACACGTGGCGCCCTCACAGCCGTCGGATCTGGACCATGGGATGGACGACACGTGTCGGGATCACAGCCGTCGGATCTGGACCATGGGATGGACGACACGTGGCGCCCTCACAGCCCTCGGATCTGGACCATGGGATGGACGACACGTGGCGCCCTCACAGCCCTCGGATCTCGACTATCGGATGGACGACACGTGGCGCCCTCACAGCCCTCGGATCTCGACCATGGGATGAACGACACGTGTCGGGTTCACAGCCCTCGGATTTCGACAGATAGATGTTGACGTGATTGTTTATAAAGTTATATGAAATTATGTCAATTTAACGATGTGGGATAACAGCGTGTGGAGTAAAACGCAGATGGTGGGAACGACAGGCGATGATCGCGGCAATCATTCACATCGGCCTGAATGATGTTTAATTCTATCAATGAGGACTTCAGACGGCAATTGGTTACCTCGGCAATTGGCACCTGCAAATTCTGTTATCCAACACAAATTGCAAATAAAATCGATCCCGTGTTGCCTTATGAAGCCAAGTAGCAGCCCACAGGAGTTCGTCCTGCTCAGCATTACGAAAATTATGAATATGATACAGCAAGTGCAGTGGGTTCATGTAATACTCAAACCTTTTTGTAATTTCTATGCCTCCAATTTTGTTCACAGCATGGATAAAATTGGTGTATAATTGTGTGCAGGAGACTTACATTCATGTTATCTTGAATGAACATTGGTAATAGATTTTGTCCGTTGAATAGCGTAGTAAGAAATTTGACATTACTGTTATCCTTATCCTTGAATGAACGTTGATAACAGATTCTGTGTTGTGTAGTGTGGGATGAGAAGATTCTTGTTTATGGTACTGCCGAGAGTAATGTTAAAGTTTGCTATATGTATGAGCCCCCGCCTCTAAGAAGTGCAGCAGGAAAGCAAGCGGAAACGGTTGGGATGTGGACTGCCATTGAGGAATCAGAAAACTCTTGCCTGCACAATGTACAGACGATTACAGCTGCCTTTAGTTTTGACATTTGAAGTTAAGTAACAGTGATAACCATATTGTCGTTTGAATAGCGTAGTAAGAAATTTCACATTCATGTTATCTTGAATGAACATTGGTAATAGATTTTGTCCGTTGAATAGCGTAGTAAGAAATTTGACATTACTGTTATCCTTATCCTTGAATGAACGTTGATAACAGATCTTGCAGAGCTCCCGTATTAAACACATCACTGGAGTGGACGTGTAAAATAGACTTGTGGCAGTGTGAAGCATTCTTAGTCAACGAACTCCTTCTAGGGTGGAATGAGCTAAACAAACCAGACATTGATACTATCTCCAACCCTATAGAAGAAAAAAGAAATTAAACATGAGTGAGAAAGGTTGAACTGAGATAGGAAATTGTTTAAGTTTAACTAAAAGCCCAAATCAAACAAATATAAAGGCCTACCTATAACAAGAGTTATCACAAAGGTTTTCCCCTTCTATCTGTAGGGAGGGCCAAAAGAGCTACACCAAATTAAAGCATGCTATTTGTTGAACATAATCCTAAAAATCCTACATTAAGTAAATAAAAAAAAAAGGAAAGCATGCACCATTAATAGTTGATAGAGGAATTGAATGGGTGGCCTTACAAAGATCCATAAGCACACTTAGCCATATGTGATTCAGGAAACTGAGAATAAGAGGCAACACCAAATTCTGATGTGTTTACCCCTACAAAAAAGAAACCTAGACCTTCAATTACAAGATGAGAATAATAAGGAAATAAAATTGAGAAGTATAGAGAGAACCAAATTGTGCATGCGAGAGAGCTAATAAGAAAATTTCTTAAAGAAACCTTACCTATTGAGCACCAGTAACACTTGTATAGGAGATTCATTTGATAAGCACTCTAGTTGTTGTGGTCAAAATCAAAACTCCATAGGGAAAACTTGTGATTTTCATTACAAACCACACTACTGTATTTTGTGGGAATAATAGCGATGACATGGGGTATAAACAGGGGTGATCACAAGCCATAAAAACCTCAACTGATTAGGTATGTGCGTGCAGAAGAAAAAAAATGAAGACTTAGACACGAATACATGATAAGAAATGCAACTATTTAATTTTCCTTGTTATCAGTTAGTATCACTCAAAGGATAGGTTACCAAGTAAATGACAAGGGAACGTCAATCAAGAGGGTTTAGGGTTTGAGAGATGCATGGAGAACCATTGGATCACCTCAACCAATCCTTTCCATCCTCGAAAACCTAGGTATGAACACCCCTTTTTATATGCACATGACATTTGAAGCATTGGTTGGAGAGCATCAGCCACTCGACCCCCCAGGAATATAGCCTCCAACACCATCCAATTTTCATGCACTGGAGCTTTTAATTTAGGTATTCTGGAAGCAAAACCTTAGGTATGAAGTTTAAACAATATATACAATGTTATTAAGTTCCTAATATCACACTATTAACATGTTTGATAATCAATGATAACCTTGGATGACCATGTGCCCCAAAATGATATGGTCCAATGACTATAACACCAAGTAGGTAGGTCAATTAAATAAATTAATGAAGGAATATAATGACATTAGCAAGAACAAGGGGTTTTTAGAGTTAAAAATTTACGGTGTCACCATTCAACACTAAGTTTATAGGATTACCAAGGACAAAGCTCCAACATGACTCCATCATGATGGTGGTGGGAACATTTACTAAAGCAACACATTTTATACTGATGTCGTCTACTTTTAGAATTGCTCAGATTTCCATTATTTTCATGAAATAAATATTTCGACCACATGGTGTGGCAAAAATCATAATGTCGTATATAAATGCTAAATTTACCTCCAAGTTATGGAAATATCTTTTTAGGGGCATGGGGACTCAATTAAGTTTCAACACTACATATCATCCTCAAATGGATGGGTAGACAAAAATAATGAATCAGATCCTGGAAGATATGCTACGAATGTATGTCATGGACAAGCCTACCAAGTGGGAGGATTTTCTTCATTTATCATAATTTTTGTACAACAATAACTACCAAAATTCAATTAAAATGAGTGATTTTGAAGCTTTGTATGGCCAAAAATGTCATACACCACTCAATTGGGGTGAACCAGAAGATTGATTGAGAGGTGGTGTGAAATATTAGACATAATATTAAAACAACTATAGACAAAAAAAATTTACGTGCATAAGAAGAGAATTCATAAATAATTTAATATTGAAGACCATGTTTACTTAAGAGTAAAACCAAGAAAAAATACCTTAAGGACTAGGACCTATGCCAAATTCGCACCACATTTATGTGTGCCTTTTGTGATCTTGGATAGAGTTGGTATTGTGGCATACCAGCTTGCCCTACTGAGCCCTATTAAAGTTCATAATGTTTTTCATGTGTCCTTGTTAAAGAAATATATCCATGATAAATCTCATGTAATTGGTTGGAACTTGATACAAGAGGAACCCGAAGGAGATTTTCTACCAAAGTCACTCTACATCCTAGATCAAAAAAAGACCGTGCTATGAAATTGAGTCGCCGCTTGGGTTAAAGGGTAGTGGAGGCACTCTACACCTGAGGAGGCTACTTGGGAGCGGGATGATACTATGAAAGATGCCTAGCCAAAATTGTTCAAGAATGAGAAAACTGACTAATAAACACGACGGACAGTGTTCTTTTAAAGTAGGGGGGAAATGTGATGCCCCTTTGTTTCTATGTAAAGATATTTTATTTTATATGGAACTAATTTTAGTCGTGATGGATATCAATCCATAGTGAAGTCAATTTGAAATAAAGTATGATGATGTAATAAATATATTTTATGAATAAAAAGGAAAAATCCAAGATTAATTGGGAAAGAAACACTTGAGTAAAAGAGATTATTGGCCAAATGTGGAAACCAATGTGGACGGATAAGATGAAGACAATATTCCCTAAAATCATTGCTAAAAATCCCTAGGGGTTGCTTAATGAGATTTAATATCATTGGAGAGAAAATCTATTAAATCACTCAGTGTAGAAAAAAACACCAAGAAAGGGTGAATAAAGAACCAATGGAGAAAAAAGAGAGCTTTAATGAAAAAGGAGAAGATAATTTTTTTGAAATATAGGAAAAATCCTAGGCTATTGTGTTGGAAAACCCTAGAATGCAGGACATCACTAAGGAAAAATATTCTAGGGAAGTAATACATAAAATACCTTATCTAGAATCACCAAAGGTTGTAGATTCATTGGCAATGAGATCTGAGCTCAGGGGGAACAATGGTGAAGGTTCATGGTTGGGTGGAAAGCTCTTCATCCCAAGCAAATCAGTTGGACTAGGTTTAGATTTTTTGCTTGTTGATTTAAAAGAAAGTTTATATTATTTATTATTTTATAGGAAAGTTGTTATGCTAGTTTACAAAATAAAATTTCGTTCCACGGTGGCTTGTTTAAGTAATTACATACACAAACAATAACACCATAAATGAAATTTAGATAGGCTACAAACAAATATTCTACGCATAAGTTTTGTATCCCATTGAGGGGATCACTGGAATTAGAAATGGTTCCATGGAAAAGTCTATTGTCAAATTTATTGTTTGGTGTAGTAATACCAAACAAATTTAATACTATTTCTGAGATTGCATAAGTTGGTGATTTGATGTACATATAATGTATTGTAGGTGAATGAAAAAATAATTTACTTCTACTAGATGATAAATGTCATATCATGAATCATCATGTGAGAAAAAAATAATTTAATTCAATAATTATTAACTCCTCAAATCATAGACGTGAACCATGTCTTGAATTTGGGGCACCTAGGGTCAACTTGAATGCCTCGAAATCCATCGAGGAAACTTGTTATAATTTTCTTAACTAAGGCAATCTCATAAGATCATGACTCCTGCCTTGTGAGGCTAATTGACCCATACAAATAACCACAGCGAATGGAAAATTTTTACTCGTAGTACGGTAGTATTATAAAATTCACAATAACATTATGATGTTTCCTTACGAAGTGGAAATATCTAGATCCAAGTACATAATCATTGAGGTCGTCAAGAACCTAGTTTATTATAAATTTAGTATTGAAAATATAAAGGAAAGTCTTCAGCCTAGAGGACATAATCGATAATAATTATTCCCTAATAAAAACAAAAAGAAATTGGAGAGGACTGCCATTGAGGAATCAGAAAACTCTTGCCTGCACAATGTACAGACGATTACAGCTGCCTTTAGTTTTCAGATTTGAAGTTAAGTAACAGTGATAACCATATTGTCGTTTGAATAGCGTAGTAAGAAATTTCACATTCATGTTATCTTGAATGAACATTGGTAATAGATTTTGTCCGTTGAATAGCGTAGTAAGAAATTTGACATTACTGTTATCCTTATCCTTGAATGAACGTTGATAACAGATCTTGCAGAGCTCCCGTATTAAAAATGTTGTTATTCTTGGATGAGTTAAGACTTTGCACAACTGAACAATGTTGGTTGATTGTTGAAAATTTAAGTTTTATAGCATTCCAGAATACCGTTTTACAGAGATTGAAACTCAAAATATATTTTAGAGGTAAAATGCATGTGGTTTTGATTATTAGATATTTCTATGGCATTCCAGAATATTCGACAATACAATTTTACCCCGATTGAAACTCAAAAAATTTCAAATGTATTCGAAAATACGAGTTCTGGAGCTTAAATTTGCTGCGTATCCCTTGTCAATTTTGCTTCCCAAAATTATACTCCCACTTTATTTCCATGATCAAATCAGAGTATTTAAGCCTCCACTTAACGAGTTCTACTCTCGGCATCCCATCCTTAGGGAGTTTCGGTAGTTTTTACATTCAATTTCTTTTCACGATTATAGTTTCTATATTTAACATGATGTTAGATTTTATATCTACTATTTAGTATTGTCATGATGGTAGATTCTATATTTAGTATTTACACATTCAAGAACATTGATTATCAAATTTGAATATTAATTTTTTCCGGTAGTATTAACACACTTTGAAAATTTACAATATTTTCTTAATTACTGAGTATGTATTTTAAGATTTAATGTATAAAACTAGGTGTTGAGAAGTGGATTTACATTTTCAGAGGGCATTGGAGAGGGCAATATGAAATAGAAAATACACACAAAAGCAATAACCATGAACCAAGAACCAAAAGAACCAAACAATAAAGAAATCAAAACATGAACCTATGAAAAAGAATGTAGACCTTAGATGGGGATAGAACACTGTATATGAGCATAAAAGCTAGGCAGATAGGAACCCTCAAGCCCTAGTCATGTTGCTACTCATAGGATGCTCTTAAACCAACTTGGGAGACTTAGATTTTCAAGTGACAGAATGCAAACAATTCAATGGGCTCTTTCTGCACACAAACAATTCAATGGGCTCTTTTTGCACACTTTGAAAAGCACTATAAGAAAATATAGAAGAGTGAAAGTGGTAAGTAGAAGTGTTTATTTTCAGGTAAGTCATATTTTGCTAGTTAGTCTTTTTGCTTTATTTTTTATCTCTTCACATGTTTCTATTAGTTTCCAACTTGGTGTTGCTTGATGTCTGCATGAACTGGATAACACTTATTTGGTGACTCGCCCTTTGAGGGGAAGTGTGTTGATTCTCTTTTACTTATATAAAAATATAGTCTCAAATTCGTTTTCCTCACCCATGTGCTCAATATGGTCAAGATGTTGGCTTTGCTACTGTTGGTTTTGTTTTGTTGTTGTTAAATTTTTAGCTAGTATCTTAAAGTGTATAGCATGATCTATTAATTTATCAATAACTATATTCTTTTATCTATGTTTTAAGAGATATGGAATTCATTTGACATTTATATAATATAGTAGCAATCAAAGTGACCTTATTAGTAGGTTCTGTTTTGTTTATGATATGTCTTGTGATTGGTGTACGTTAGAAGTTCATGTTTTCTTAGATAATTGTGTTATGGTCAGTAATATTTTAGGAATAAGGTTATAGTTCACATATTTTTTGTATGCATTCATTAGTTTGTTTCAAGTTACATAATGTGCATTTGTTTATGTGCTTCAAATTACATGTATTTGGTGGGATATCTAGTCTGTTTTGATTGAGTATGAATCATCTTTAATTAACATTAATGTAATATAGTCTACTGTAAGTGACCTTAGGAGTAGGGCTTAATATTGTTGATTTTGATTTGCCTGTTTTGTGAATTCTATGTAGTAGAAATTCATGTTTCCTTAGGTAATTGTGTTAGATTTGTTAAAATTTTTCCAAATAAGAGATACTTTATAAAGAAAAATAAATATGTTTCAATTTTATGTTTTCTATTTCTATTTGTTGTTGTGGACATGGCCACAGAGCAGGTGACAATGACCTATTCAACTTGAATTAAGGTAGTTAACGCTTGCAACAATGACCTATTCAACTTGAATTAAGGTAGTTCACGCTTGCAGAATGGATTAGGTTAGGTTGAGTCCATTCAAATTATAGGATGATATCAATCATCAAATTGTTTGAGACAAGTTAACAAGAAATACATTTGAAATTCATAGATGATAGTAATTGAAATTCATAGATGATAGTAACTTGAAACTAATATGTGAAATTATTGTTGTCTGTTTTCAAAGTCCAAGTACTTGGGTTGGATTTTACAATATAGTTGTATATAGTCCAAGTATCTCGATGGGCATTTTTAATATAATTGTATATTCAATATTTTCTTTTGGGTTGACCTTGTATAGAGGAGTGGAACTTGTGGTTTTATGAATGGATTTCATCAAATGTTTTAGTCCTATAAATAGTGAGGAATCACATTTAGTCAAATGCATATTTTATCCATTTTGGGTATTATAGCCATGATTAATTCTAGACTTATCTTGTGCGGGACAAGTAAAACTTATGATTTTTTTCCGCACTTTACCTAACATCTTTGTTGCATTTTGGTTTGACATGTGGTCAATTTATATAGATTTAAACTGCACATATCTTTTTTTTATAAATTTGACAAGCGTAAAAGATAGTAACTCAAAAGTAATATATGAAATTAGTAACCTTCTTTCGATTATTGCATTATTTTTGTATATTTTCCAATCCTAACTAATCTAGGTTTGCTTTTACAATACAATTGTAGATGCAATATTTTATTTTGGGTCCACATTGTGCATAGTAGTGGAACTTATCATTTTATATATGCACTTGTCCACATCTTTTAGTTCTCCATATGGTCATGAGCCACATTTAGTTCCACATATATTATCCATTTGATATATGTAATGTAATCATGATTGTAATGTTAAGGGAAAAAATGAATAATATAAATTTAATTTTTGTTTTTGGAGTTACCTTATGTGGAGCAATGAAACTTTACCTTTTATGTTCATACTTCCACACACATGTCTATGTTGTGTACATATTTCATTTTATGGCACCCAACAATTTTTAATGATTCACCATGAATTCATGCTAGGGAATAAGACCCACAATGATGTGATTTGAAACTCCACCTTTTATGTTCACACTTCCACACACATGTCTTTGTTGTGTACATATTTCATTTTATGGCACCTAACAATTTTGAATGATTCACCATGAATTCATGCTAGGGAATAAGACCCACAATGATGTGATTTGAAACTCTAAGTTGCTACCATGTGGTAACCCATGCAATCCACTTATGGTTTTTTGCATGCGTTTTACACATGGTTTTGGGTATGACGGTTTTGTGCCCATGGTATTTTGTAGATCCAATCAAGCGAACTATGGTTATGTTCTAAGCCAAGGTTATTGGATTTGGGTTTATGAATGCTTCAACATATATATATATATTATATATATATATATATATATATATATATATATATATATATATATATATATATTGCAACATTGAAAAGAATATAATGAAAAATCAATCTAGTAATCCTGGTTTTGAAATTCAGTGGAAAATCTGTGTATTTGTTTTCTATTCTCGTCATTATTTATTTTCTATTTTTAGAATTCACCTACTTGTAATTTCTGTATAGGGTTAAAAGCTACAAATTTGACAATGCCACCAATTTTCGATCAAATCTAATATAGATCTATGTAAGAACAAAATGAAATATAGATTCAAACAGAAACACAATGTTACAACAAAAAACGAACTTGAATTCATTAATAAAACAAAATACTAAAACTGTTTACATGTAGAATGGAAATAAACTAGCTTGGGTGATGGTAGCTTATCTCTGAGAAGAGATGTGATTACTACATGCCTTAGACTATGTTAAAATGAGGCTCCAGGGAAGAAAAGTCACTGGCTCTCCTTCAGAGTGTTTGGATTAGCATTAATCTTCAATACTTCAATCTATCTTCTCAACTAAATTATTTATATCATAACTCAAAACATGCTTCAATAAGGTTGATCTTGTCTACTCCTTTTGAGTCCAAAGCTCATGCAATTATGAGTCTTCTTGTCACTTGTTCTTACATTTTTCAAATGATTGTTGCAACCTTGCCACACTTTATCATGTTTCTGCAATCCTCACTAGGAGGCCTTGGAAGAACAAATAAAACCAAGAAAAACATACAAAGACAAGAGACTCATAATGAAATGATAATATAAGTGATCAAGAAAATACTTATCTCATGATCTGCAGCCAAATTTATTCACATCATCAAGGAGTTAACTTCATTCATATTAACATAGGCTCCTTATCATCGTCAATGAGTCCATATCATCATCAAAGAGTTGACCTTATTCACATAATCAAGAAGTCTGCATCATAACAAGTTGACATTATTAAGGATTTCATTATCAACATTAAGAAGACCTCATCATCAACATCTACATCATCTAGGAGTCCATATTTTCATCAACAAGTTGGTCATCCATATTATCATTAAGGAGTCCATATCATCATCATCATCATGTCATCGTAAAGAAATTGACTTCATCCATATCCATATTATCAAGAACATCATGGAGTCTACATCATCATTACAAAATCCACATCATTAGGAGTTAGTGTTTCTTCTTTCAGACCAACATAATCAATTCTAATATTTGGTTCATAAGCCTTAGATTTTTTTCCGAACCCTACCTAGGGTTTACAAATCATAAACAAACCAATGCTAATAAACATTAAACATTAAAACACTAGAATAAATAGAATATACTTATTTTTTGAGCTCTTGGTATCTCCCTATTAATGTTTATTATTATTTCATCCATCCTCCATATTAACCTCAGTATTAATATGTCAAATCTTCTAGAGCTAGAGTTTTTTCTTTTAGTAGAAACAACAATCACAAACCCTAAGCTTTCATTTTCAACCCATTTTTTCATGTTAGAGTTTGAAATATTTAACTCAGGCCACTCTCTTTTTCATTGTAACGTCAATATACCAGATCTTAGTCTCCTTTGTGGTCTAGTGCTCATGCTTCAATATTTATACCAACTCTTAGATACATATAGAACATCATAAAGAAAAATAATGGTCTTCGAGGCTCACATTTAGCAAATCCTTTCATTTTGCAAGCATGCAACATGTTTTTACTTTTGATGCCACTTAAGAACTCAAGGATATATCTTATACAATCTTGATAGATTTCAAGATAACACAAATTTGATTGACTTATTTTCCTTAAGAATAGTTAGGTTGGTCTTTTGTAGTAAGATACGTTCTTATTTTATGTATAGAACATATATAATTTTTTTAATTTTAGTTCAAGCATAAATTTAGATCGTTCACATATTTCAAGTACATTACAGATATTTAGTTTCTTCATAGCAATTGTATACCACCGAGATGGTCACTCTAGACTTATCATCAGAACTTTTCAAATAATGATGCTATGAAGGCTTCATAAACTCTAGAACCTTTTGATTTATCTCAAATTTTCCTATCTCAAACTTTATAAATTTTGTATCAGGAGATACAAGTATCTTCAACTCTTACTTCTCAATACTTAAGGATAAAACATAAACACTTGACTCAGATCACCATAAAAATTGGACCCATTTGTAACCTTTGGTTACCCACATAATTCATATTCCAGAATATATAGTTGTGAGTCATACCTTAAATTTTGTTGTATTGAAGCTCAAATAGCTCAAATTTTTGGTCTACCAAATAATTCCATTCAAAGTACTCAATTCTTCTACATATATTCACCTAATACATGGCTTTCAAAGCCTTCCTATAAACCTCATAGTTTCGTGTCCTAGGATCGAATCAAGGGGCTCATCATAGGGTGCCATTACAAACTTTCACTATAGAGATATACAACGTTGTAATTCCACATGGGCTAGGAATGTATTTAAGAATTTTACCATAGGTAGTTTTTTATGTAATCAAATCACAAAATAAAATAACAGATAGATCAACAACTTGAAAATAAGCCTCTTCAAGGGGAAACATCCTTTACATCACATCAATGAACAATTATTAAATGAATCAAATGAAAAGACCTCCTTGGTATATGTAGGAGTCTAAGGGATCACAATATAACTGGGGAATACATAACAATAATAATGCAAGGGCCCTACAATAACAATAGTGGGCATATATGGAGCACAACAATAACAATATGTGGGCTACACTAGTATTATAGGGATCTAACATGCCCTTACCCTTCCAAAAAGTGTTTTCCTCCAACTTGATAAGTTTTGGATGTTTTTCAATAAAATACTCATCCTCCCATGTGGAGTCTTCAGTAGGTATGTTTTTCCACTTAATGAGATACTCTAAAACTAGTCTGTTCAGTAGATGCATGATTCTTTTTTTATTTTATTGCTTCAGTATCCAATATCATTTTCTTCCTAATCAAATTTTTGAAATATAGTTTAAACATGGAGCTTGTCACCTATAATCTTATTTAAGCGTGAAACATGGAAAACTAGGTGTACTCACAAAGATGCAGGAAGCTCCACTTGTATTGCATAGTACCGATACTTTACAACACTTTGCAATGGCCATAGTACTTGGGTGGTAATTTATTATCCTTGGCTTTCTTAAGGGACATTTGTCTGTATGGTTGTAGTTGTAAAAATACCCAATCTCCCACATAAAAATTTCTTTCATTGCAATGTTGATCTTCTTGTTTCATTTGATTATGTCTCATAGTTAGGTTATCCTTTAAGAGTTTGAGAACTTGTTGTTGATGCTCAATGTGCTCCATCACTACTTAAATCTTGGGATTGTCTCTTAAAGATGACATGATGGATGGCGTATGATATCCATAAAGTTTCACAAAGGGGGTAAATTTTGTTTCAGTATGGAAGTAAGTGTTATACCACCATTCTGCCATGGGTAGCCACTTGATCCATTTTGTTTGTGTATCAGATGTAAAGAAACAAAGATATCCTTCCAGAAATCGGTTCACTATCTTAGGTTGGCCATCTGATTTAGGATGATAAGGTGAGCTATGATCTAATTAAGTACCAAGACTGTTGGGTTATGTTATATTCTTTCCACAACTAACCTACGTAGTGAACTGGGGGGTTAGAGAGGGGGCAGAGCCCCCCCTTTGTTGCGTCGATTGCGCAGCGGGGGGGTCACAGGGGGGGCGACAGTCCCCCCTATCTGGGGGTTTGAGGGGGGCAGGTAGCCCCCCTCTACAAGGTCTAGGGTAGCACCCCAAGAATTTTTTTTTGGACCCTATATTAGGTTGGGCGAACCTACCTATGGTTTCGGTCCATGGTTTTGAACACGATGGTTTTCGGTCCATGGTATTGGATGCTTCGGCATGTATAAATATGTATTGTAACATTGAAAGGAACATAATGAAAAATCAAGCTAGTAGTCCCAGTTTCGGGATCCAGTGGGAAATCTCTGTGTATATGTGTTTTATGTGTTATGCTCTCGCATTTTTATTTTTCATGTGATTTAGAATTCGTATGCAGGTAATTTTTGTATGGGGTTAAAACCTACATTTTGGTATCAGAGCTGTTTTGGCTTCAAGGGGACGCCTTTATTGCTGAGGGGTTTTGTCAGGCCTGTGGTAGACCTTGTTCAGTGGGAGATCTGCGAGATCGATTCTGGTGGTGAAAGAAGATGGCGAGCAACGGAAAGATAGAGATTTAGAAGTTCAATGGTCAGAGTTTTGAGTTGTGGAAACTCAAGATGGAGGATCTGTTGGTGGATAAAGATCAGTGGATCGCGGTAGATCCGGGTACTAAACCAACGGGAGTGACCGATGAAGAATGGAAGAAGTTGGATCGGAAGGCAAAGAGCACAATAGATTGTGTGTCTCAGATTCAGTATTGTTGAATGTATCAGGGGAAGCTACAGTGAAGGCTTTGTTGGACAAGTTAGGGGATTTGTACCAATCTAAGTCTCTGGTGAATAAACTGTTCCTGCGGAAAAAGCTGTATAACCTGAGGATGAAAGATGGAGACTCGGTGATAGAGCATCTGAATGCGTTTAATACTGTGGTAAGTCAGTTATTATCTGTTGATATTAAAATTTCAGATGAAGATAAGTGCATCAGTTTGTTGTGTTCTCTACCAGATTCGTTGGATAGTCTGGTTATTGCAATAGGTAGCAATGCAACTGCTTTGCAGTTTGATGAAATAGTCTCAGCCTTGCTGACGGAGGAGATGGGACGGAAAAATATGGACAACCAGAATGGTGATGCCTTGTCTGTATGAGGACGGTCCCAGAACAGAAACAAAAATAAGTCATCGAGTGGGAGATCTAAATCTAGAGGGAGATCTAGATCTCCAGGAAAAATTACAAAGGTGGTGTGCTGGAAATGCGGAAAGGAGGGGCACTTCAGAAGGGAGTGTAAATCTAAAGCTCCTGATAAAGGAAAGGGATTTGATGATGCTCCTTCTGCAGAGGCGAAAACCACCTCAGATGAAGGTGGGGATGTGTACTTGGCTTCTTCAAGTACACATGTAGATCATGAGGCATGGTTGATTGACTCAGGTGCATCCTTTCACTTCACTCCCATTAGAGAGTGGTTCTGCGAGTATGAGAAATATGATGGTGGTGATGTCTTCTTAGGAGATGATAGGAAGGCTAGAATCATTGGTCGCGGGAAAGTAAAGTTGAAGTTGCAAGGTGGAAGGGTTAGAACCCTTCCGGGTGTTCGGCATATTCCTGCATTGGCCAGAAATCTGATTTTTGTAAGCAAGTTGGATGATGCAGGTGTAAAGATAGTGTTCGAGAAGGATACCTGCAAGATGCTTCGAGGAGCACTGGTATTGATGCGGGGATTTCGGATTGGAACTTTGTACAAGCTGTAAGGTTGCACTGTTGTTGACGGGTGCAATAGTTCTATGGTTCCTGAAAATGGAGCAGAAAATCTAGTGGTCTCTGGAGAGAAGACCATGTTGTGGCATCAAAGGCTTGGACATATTGGAGAGAAGGGCCTTCGAATACTTCATGGTAAAGGTATGGTAGAAGGTATGAGTAATAGCTCTCTGGATTTTGATTTCTGTGAAAATTGTGTATATGGGAAGCAGGAATCGTGGTTTCCCCTCTGGTGGTAAGGAGGACGAAACAATATTAGAGCTTTGTGCACAGGTGATGTTTTGACCTGTGGAAGTTCCATCACTGGGTAAGTTCTGCTGTACTATGTATTCATTTATAGATGGACTTCTCAAGGAATTACATGGATATATTTCCTTAAGAGAAATCTGAAGTCTTTGATAGGTTTAAAGAATTTAAGGCTCTGGTGGAAAATCAGACAGAGAAGAAGATAAAGGTGTTGAGGACAGATAATGGTGGAGAATTCTGCAGCAAGGAATTTGAAGAATTTTGTAAGAAGTGTGGTATAGCACGACAGAAGACTACTACATATACACCTCAGCAAAATGGAGTCGCAGAAAGAATGAACAAGACGTTGATGGAAAGGGCAAGAAGCATGCTCAGTGGTGCCGGGTTAGGACAGGAATTCTGGGCAGAGGCGGTGGATACTGCATGTTACTTGGTCAACAGGTCACCTTCATCAGCGTGGAGGATAAGACTCCACAAGAAGTATGGACTGGTAAGAAACCCTCTCTTTCACATCTGAGGGTATTTGGATGTGATGCATATGTACATGTTCCAAAGGAGAACTGAACCAAGTTGGATAGTAAATATGAAAAGTGCATCTTTATTAGGTATAAGGATGGTTTAAAGGGTTATAAGCTTTGGAAACTAGTCACACGGAAGGTTGTGTACAGTCGAGATGTGGTGTTCAGAGAGGTGAAAGATGTTATTAAACATGAAGTCCAACCAAAGGAACCTGTGAAGATAGAGTTTGAACTAAAGGAGGAAGAATCAAACTTTGTAGCAGAGGAGGGATCAGAAGATGAAGAGCCACAAACTCCGGCTATGAGAAGATCAGTTCAAGAAAGAAGGCAGCCAGAAAGGTATAGTCCATCTGCTTTCTGTTCAAATTTTGCTTTGTCTGTCACTGATGATGATCCAACTGTGAAGGAAGCAGTGGATTCAGAGGATGGAAAACTCTGGAAAGAGGCCATGGTTGATGAAATGGCATCTTTGCACAAAAATGAGGCTTGGGATCTGGTGGAGTTGCCGGCTGGAAGGAAACCCATTGGCAGCAAATGGGTGTTCAAGAAGAGGACAAATGCAGAAGGGAAGGTGGAGAAATACAAAGCTCGGTTGGTAGCAAAAGGTTATTCCCAGGTGCCGGAAATTGATTTTGGTG
>APFE031059816.1:0-10270 GCA_000404065.3 Pinus taeda | reverse complement strand
GCATCATTGTGTCCGTCCTTCTTGCAATGAGTGCATGAAGGTTTGTCCTTTTGTACAACGTTTGTCTTCCTCTCTTTCCATTTCAGCTTCTTCTTTTCCTTCTTGTTGCTTGCAGAGTGTTTAGATGATCCCCCAACCTCTGGGTTCACATTCTTGCCTCTAGCTTCTAGATGTGTAGCCTGAACTGATACATCATCTAGGCTAGTGGGATTAAACATGAGAATGGTGTGCTTTAAATAGTTATGCAGACCACCTATATACTTCAACAAAGTTTCGGGTGAGTCTAGAGATATGCCTAGAGTTAAAGCTCTTTTTCTAAATTCCTGGGTATAACTTTGTACATACACTTTGGCCCTTTAATTGGCGAAGAGTTTGCCAACTCATCATTGCTTGCTGCATATAAGCTAGAGGATAGAATTGTTTTTTGATGGCAGAAACAAATTCATTCCAGGTAGAAAGAATTTTATCATGTATCTTCAGATCAGCGTGTGTCTTGCCTTCCCACCACACTAGTGTAGTTCCTCCAAGTCGAGGGCTAGCCAACTGAATCTTTCTCTTTTCTGAATCAATGTTCTGCACCCTGCAATATACATCAATCTGTCTTATCCAGTTATCTAGCTTTTCTGCATTTAGTTCTCCATCATAAATTGGCAAATCAAACTTCACATCTAATTTAAACAAAGAAGTTTTATTCTTTTTCTTATCAGGGCTAGGAGATGAGGATGATGAAGGTGATGGAGGAGGAAATGAGGGAGGAGGCTTTCCCCTTTCCCTTTGCCCTCTAGAGGGGCAACTAGAGAAGGTTCCTCTGCTCCTTTGTCTTGTTTGGGTGTTGAAGTGCTTACACTTCAACCCTTCTTAAATTCCCGATACATCTCTTCCACCATGGCTCACATGGCCATAAAACTGTCCATGAACTGAGATTCTGATTCCAATGGAGTTTCTTCTGTCATTCTCCTTTGAGGATAGACTCTTCCAATCTCTGGATTAGTCTCAACAAGTTCTCCTTCTCCTAGTTTGAGCTTTGACCTAGTTAGCATTCAAAATCCAGCACAAGCTTGTCTAACCTTAACAAACCAAAACCAAAAGCTCTGATACCACTTGATCTGAAAATGAGATCTTAGATTAATATTAAGGTATTATAGACTCATGTGTAGGATTTGCCTATATTACTTCGTGCAATGGATCGAAAAGATTGCGAATAATATAGACAATGAGCAGTTAGAGAGACATAACAGACACACACACATAACACAACAAATAATCAAGGAGTTCACCCAAAACTCTTGGGTTATGTCTCCTGGTCCAGCTTTCAGTGGTGACCTCTCTATTATGTCCTCAAGGGCAGAGTTTTTTACAAATGTGAGCTCAAATTGAGTCTCAATACAATAGGAACAAACAACAGGGTTTTGCTTGAATCCCTCAAGTCTTTTTGAGTACACAAACTCTCCCTCTCGCTCTCTGTCTCTGTTTTCTCTCTGTCTCAGCACTACCTATCTCTGTCTCTGACACTGAGTGGCTTTTAAGCCTATCGACACTTCTCTGTTCGTTTTCCCTTTTGGGCTCTCTGGCTCCCAGGCTTTGTCCGCTCAAATCCCCTCTGAGCGTTAACCAATCATGGTGTAACGTCTTTAGGTATGGTGGCCACCTGTTTTAAAACGGAAGGGACCATCGACGCGTTTGAAATCCCAAAATAGTCGTTTTTCTGTTTACACAGAGAAATACACAGAAACACTGAAAAATTCGCCAAAACGCCTTTTATCGGACTTGAAATATTATTGGATCCGCCCTAAACTCCATCGGGTCCGCCTTTATATCGCTATCGCAAGTCGCTAGTCGTGGGTTCCTTTGTATTTGGGTTTATAACGAAAAACCCCAAATACACAGGAAAACCTGACAAATTGCTCCATATCGGACTTCAAAATATATCCTATCGCATTCATAAACCCTTTCGGCATGTTGCATATCCCTTTTGACTTCCGATCGCCGATTGCGTCGATCGGTGTTATCGATGCATCGTTATCGCATGGTCGCTAGCCTTCTTGGCATCACCCCTTACAAAGCTGCGATGCGATATATTGCAATTGCATATCGCCAATCCTTCAAACCGCGGGCTAATTCCTTCTGTGTATGCATATGAGCGATGCGATATTTGCGTGAGTAGATCTAGACCGTTGATCTGCGTGCTTGATCGATGGTCATTGTTTAATCGCGCTTGATTGCTATTGCGATTTCCATAAGGCCGCTTCTGATTAACTTTGCTTGCCACCTCCGATTGTGATATGCCGATTAGATTTGGACCATTGATCGGCCAGATCCGACGGCTCCTGTGTGATGTTGCTTAAGCCTCCGATAGACTCTGTTTTCGCCATTTCTTCATGTTTTTCCCATCCGCTAGTGTTTTCCGCCATTCTTGAAGGTTTATCCTTTGTGATAGTGTTTAAGTATTGCAAGACTTAGAGGTTTTTAGGATCCATTTTGGATCAGTTTAGGGTTTCCTATCTTAGTGAATACAAAAAGGGAGAAATGGCAAGAGAATACATTAATTCTTCAATGTGCATTTTGGGGAAGTGAAAGGGAGAGAGCTATGGGGGAGCTCGTGTTTGCTAGAGGAGGAGAACGATTTTGCAGGGGGAGATCCAACCAAAACAGAGATAAAACCTCAAGGAGGCCCAAAATTCTAGGAAAGCTCAGGCATACAGTTCTAGGAAAGTTCCTGTACCTATTTCAAGGAGAACAAGCTTCTCCATTGAAGGGCTGGCTATAGCAGATAGTCAGACAATTTTCTAGCTGACCTATACAAGTTTCTAGGAGGGAAATTCACTGAAAGCAGGAACCCGAATTTCCAGACTGAAAGAGAAACCTTGGCATGAGTTTCTAGGAGAGAAATCTAGACTGTGGGTGAGATTTTTGTGGGATTGAACCTGATTATTGGGCACACAGACCTAGGGAAAATCTGCTGAACTGAGGCTTGATTTCAAAAGGAAAAATCAACTTACTGAGGTACAAAAATCAAGAAGGATATGTTCAGCCAGTGACATAATTTTCCAGGCAGCCTATTATATCAGATGTCCAGAATATCTGGGAGAGATGAGTATAAATGTGGTCATTTATTGCTGTGTAAATTTCCTAAGAAAGATCAAAATAAAATTCCTCCTTAGCACTTGTCTTCCCCACTGTGCAGTTTTTCCAGGGTCTTTATGTTGGAAAATTGATTAGGGAAGCATTTTTTATTTGACATTTCCTTACTTGACAATTATTTGTGACATAATGTTCTTCTTGATTATGCATATGTACTTATCATATAAATGCCAAAGCAATGAAGATCACAACCATACAAAGATGAACACAAGATATAGGCTCCACGCCATAACAAAACCCCCCCAAGGGGAAAACCCAAAAGGATCTTCTCTTCCTATAGAATCAATTTAAAGGAGACTTCCAAGACCCAAGACTAACACCAAGAACCAAGCCAATCATCAATCATCCTTCTTCAAAAGAAGGCAAGAGAAGTGAAGCAATATTCTTCCAAAAGCAAGGCTCTTCTAGCCTTTCGGTTCCCCAAGAAGAATCTACGACTATTACTGCAACCTTCAGATCTGAGATAGGCCTAGAAACCCTAGGTTTCTCGCACGTGCGAACTGTAGCAGACATATTTCAGACCTCCGAACTTTGTAGGGCTTCCTCCTTTCTTCACTAGCCTTCTCCTTGGTTTTCTCAAGACTTTCGCTATCTTTTCCAACTGCAGATCGAATCCAAGGATGTGTATACTTGTTGTATGTCTAATGAGGTCGAATTTTCACCTTTTTATATCCTTCCAAGAGGTTCGAATAACTTTCTCTAGGACGACTTCCCCTTTGCTGGCCGACTTGGTCTTGGGAGCCTTCTAGACACTTCTATAAAATAATTTTCCTTTTCTTGATACAAATGCACGAAAGGGTCTTTTACAATATGACAAGGACACTTTGACTTATGTAAACCCTAAGAGCATTAAAGGAATGCTTGACCTAGTGACAAATAATTTAAGCATGAAATCCATGCTTCACAAATAATTGTTCTTTTGTTCTTTACATCATTTTTTCTTTTTCTATTGATAGATACATAAGAATTACATCATGACATGAGTCAAATGACAATTATGAAGGCCGAAACTAGTTACATTTTCTTACACTTTAGACCAAAATCCTTGTGTAAAAATTGTGTGCATTTGTGCTTGCAATTTTTCTTCATATCACCTAGAAAGTCAAATGTGTAGAGGTAGCATAAATTTTTCAAATTAATTTGTATTGAATGTCTTAAATCACCTAACTGTTTGGGGCGAGGGCATTAAACATACTTGCAATAACCTTGAAACTGGGAGGGTTGGCAACTAGTAAATTTTTCTACACCCATGTCAAATGGGAAGGACCAAATCCTCGTAGTAGTTGATAGACTTGCAAAATATGAACACTTTGTAAGAGTAAGGAAATCCAACTTTGCTAAACAAATTGCGAAGATTTTATGCAAAAATCTTTACAAATTACATGGTTTACCAAAAAATATTGTTAGTGATAGAGATGCCAAATTTAAAGGATTTTTCTGAAAGGAATTCTTCAAGGAAATCAGGATTGAGAATATCACTCAATATGAGTTCGACCTACCATTAAAAAACAGATGGTCAATTAGATATTGTTAATAAATGTTTAATTAATAAGAATCAATAATAAAATGTATCAGAGTGTAAGGCTGTGTCAATTAACATATATGAATAGAAAAATAACTTGAGGATAACAAATGCCTTTACTAAGTATAGATTATTTGAGACCTTGTGAACTCATTGGGTGTAATAGACTCAATAGGCATGGAATTAAATCATATCTAGGACCAAAATAGGTCAATGGTGTTGAAGAATGTAACTAGTTTTGGTCTTCATATTTGTCATTTGACTCATGTCATGATCTATCAAAAGAAGAAAGAAAATGATGTAAATAACAAAAGAAAATCATTTTTGTAAAGCATGGGTTTCATGCTCAAGCCATTTTGTCATTAGGTCAAGCATCCATTGAATGCTCCTAGGGTTTGTCATGAGTCAAGCATTCTTGTCAAATTGTAAAAGTCCCATTCGGGCTCTTGTATCAAAGAAAGAAAAAATATATGGTAATGGAAATATAGGGTTATGTAATGATAATGAGATGAAATGATGTGACAAAATGAGGATAAAGGTGAAAATGGAGTGAAAATTGATGTTAATTTGGCGGCCCAACACAAGACTTTGACCTCTTTTTTGACATATCAAGCACTCTTCTTTGGATTTGGTCTGCAATTGAAATTAGGCATGCGAAGGTCCTAGAAGGCTAGAAAAGCCTAGCGAAGAAGGAATCAAGCCCTAATCTGTTTGGATCTCTGAAATATCTTTGCTACAACTCACATGTGCGAAGTATGCCAAGATTTCAAGGGTTACCTCAGGCCGAAACTGCAGAAGATGTTGCAGATTGCTTTAGCAAGGATGAAAAGTTAGAAGAACTGTTTTACTGCCCTTGGAGACTTGGTCTTGCTGAGAAGAAGGATGATTTCATTAATTTTCTGGCTGACTTGGTTTTTGATGGTAGTTTTGGTTTCATTTTTGGTCCTGGAAGTCTCATTTAATTTGATTCTATATGAAGATAAGTTCTCTCTGGGTTTTCCCCTTAGAGTGGTTTTTGCCCTAGGCTTGGAGCCTATATCTGGTTTTCATCTTTGTATAGTTGTGATTTTTGATGAAAAGAGATATAATAATAATAAGAAGAAGAATTAAGAAGATTAGAAGGAATTGTCAAGATAAGGAAAACTCAAAACAAAATTACTCTCATGCTGCCCTAATCAGTTTTCCAACAAATGGGACTTGAACAACTATTAAGAACAACAATAAGGAGTTCCTAGAGCATCTTCAAAAGACAAGAAACCAAAATCTAAAACCTAGACTAGAGAAAGAGTAGAAAATAAGATAGAAAGGTTGTGAATTTGTGAAGTCAAAATGATAAACCCTAAATGTTGCAGTAGGTAATATTTTGGAAGAGAGAGCTCATGCAACAAGAAAAACTGATTGAGTTATGAGGAGTATGTCAAGGAACAACAGTACCATTGTCATGATTAGTGAGATACATGATTGTGCTCAATTGTTTGTGCAATTGTGATTTTACTTCATTCATAATTGTTCCAACAGCATGCCTTCTGGATTCTTAAGGTTCATTGTTGCTAAAAGCTTTGTATTGTATATTTGATCTTTTAAATGTAAAAATGTGTTAGGCACAAGTGTCTAAGTACATTTTTGTATGTAGCTGATTGATTTTTTTTGTTTGTTAGAGTAATTGTGGAATTAGCACTCTCATGCAGTCAACCAAGCTCACGTGTATTTCAAGGTTTCACCATAGGATTTCATCCAAGAGCTTGGGAATTGGTACGCACTTTGAAATTTCTATTGTAATGTAGATGCTTTGAAAGACATGCCTAGATTGATTTCTTCAATTCTCAATCACTCTTGTTCTTGTCTTGTAGGTCTATAATGGCATTACACAGTGGGGTTATGAAAAGCCTCAATATGGTTATAGGTATGGAATATTTCGTCTTAAAATTGCATTCAGACAACTATATAAGGATACAAAATCCTTGAAATATCTTTGGTTATCTTTGGTTCTTACAAACTTCAGCTAGCTTTGTAATGCTTAATAGATTTTATTTTCTAAATTCTAGTTCTTTCCCATTTCAATTCTTTTTGAATGATTTGGATATTATATGACTGATATATATCTATATACACCCACAAAATCATGAAACATAAACACAGAGATTCAAATTTCTAAACAATAAAGTAGTCAAAGAGATTGTTCTTTTTTGTGCTCGAGTGTTAGAAGGGGGAGGGAGGGTTTTGTTTATAGTTTAGGGTATGAGCTGATTTGTAGGCTAGTTGAGGTTAGGTTCTTACAAACTTCGGCTAGTCATGTAATGCTTAATAGATTTTATTTTCTAAATTCTAGTTTCTTTCCCATCTGAAATCCTTTTGAATGGTTTTGATATTATATGACTGATATATATCTATATACACAAAAAAACATGAAACATAAACATAGATATTCAATTCCAAACCACTAAAATAGTGAGAATGAACGTTCTTGTTCATGCTCAAGTGTTAGAAGGGGAGATGGGGGGCGGCTGTGCGGAGGTTATTTATAGTTTAGGGTATGACCTGATTTATAGGCTAGATTAGATGTTTTCCTCCTTTTTCCATCTTTTTGATTGAGTATGGCCTGATTTCCACATCTATGTTTTTGGATATAGAGAGATAATATATTCTTGTTTTTGTAGATACTGATTTGTATTGTGGCCTGTTGCTGTAAAATCTACCAGGCCTGCTGCAAAGCCTCACTGAGCGACCAAGCCAATATTAGGGAGGATATATCAACCAAACCAAGCTTGTCTCTCAAGTACACAAGCTTCTTGTTAGGGAGAGATTTCGTCAATATGTCAGCTACCTGCTCATCGGTGGAGATATATTATGGCTGTAGCATACCATTTTGTACTAGCTCTTGAATATAGTGATACTTGTTATTTATATTCTTTGTCTTTCCATGAAATATTGGGTCCTCAGACAATCGTATACAAATAGTGTTGTCACAATGTATCACTGTAGGGTCCATCAGTCCTTTGAATAGGTCGGATAACAGCTTCTTTAACCAGACCGCTTCTCTGCTTACTTCATAGGTCACAACATACTCAACCTCAACACTACTCAAAGCAACTGTGTTTTGCTTTCTGCTCATCCATGAGATCATGGAGGATCCCAAACTGAAACATCCTCCTGTAGTGCTTCTTCCATCCTGCTCGTGTTGATTTGGAGTACCATCGTATGTGCTCTAGCCATGAAAATTGGTGGAGAGGCTAAAGCACATGAGATCTCCAAGACCCAGAAATGGTTTGCGGAAATTTCACCTGGTTAGAGAGATGTTAAAATAATTAAAATTTTTAATGGGTTCCTAAATCTAAACTTAAGAAAATAAAAATATTAATGGGTATTAACATAAAACTGGGTTAAAAGGTTCTAAATGACATGGATCAAGCCATATCTAATTTTAACCATTGATTAGAGAATTAATCTCGGTCGTTGAAGACTCAATAGAAAAAGTATAAGAGGAGGCTTGAGGGTTAGTTGCAGATACACCAAGTTGATCAGTCAGTTCGATTTTCTGGAGTGGGTTTGATGAGAGAAATCAAACCAATGATCAGAGTTGCAGTGAGGGGCAGCGAGTGCATAGTAAAGAGGCAGAGATAGTGCCTGAGGGTCAGTGCAGTGACTGAAGAGGCTGATGCAGAGGTAGCCAGAGCTATGCAGAGGCAGTAGGAGCCACACAGAGGTAGCTAGAGATTGCGCAGAGGTTGAGGAGCTTGTGTGGGTGACGCAGAAGGCCAGAGAGTTGACGCAGATAGCAGAAGGCTGACGTAGAGGGTTTAGGAGTGACGTTGTGGCTAGCAGGGCTGACGTAGAGCCAAGAGGAAGTGCTAGAAGGATTTTGATGGGGCAGACTTGCTGAATATCTGTCCCCGAGAAGAGGTATTTACTATTATTGTCATGTAACAATCTCTGTTGGGTGAGCCAATTTGGCACCCTAGTTGTACTCAAGAAATCTGCATAATAATAAAACCCTCAGAATTGCTGCACCGGTTTTCCCCCACTGGGTTTCTCCAGGGACAATTGTCCAAAAAATAACGGTGTCCCTTGTGTGTTTGTCTAGTGTTTCAATTGCTGATTTGTATGAGTTAAGGTTGCATTTGTGTTTATTTTCAATATTTATATGTATAAATAACTTGTTAATGGAATAAAAAAGTAGGTGAAATAAACCAGATAATGCAGTTGGAATTTCTGACGTGTTAGAAATTTCATTTGGGTCGACTGAGATAGCTATTGTCTTCAAGGCGAAGTTCTTGACACGCTTCCTATCAAGCACTGATAAGATTCTGGCCTTCCAGACTGTGAAGTTCGATGCTCCGTCCAGTCTATCCTGGTCTCTTACCCCGTGTAGTGCCATGATGCTCTTCTACTTCCCTCCTGGAAGTTCTCTTTTCGACTCCTCTGAGTCTCTACTTCCCGTCTGGAAGTTCTCTTCTGGACTGCCTTTGAGTCTTGATTTCCCTCCTGGAAATCCTCCTGCCACTTGTCGAGATGCCCCCTACTCTGATCGTCTTGTACAACTGCACTGCTGATCTAGGTTCCTCGGCTAGAACCCCTTGGTAACAACTCCTCTGGCCCTACTCTATTAGGTACTGTTCTGACTACAGTACCTCACCAGCTCCACTTTGCAATATTCCTGCAACCTTCTAGACCCCAACAACTGCTTCTCTGTGAACAGCATCAGCCCCTCTCTGCCCACGCTGGCTCTGCGTCACCCCGGATGGGTCTGCGTTAGCCCTGGGATGCCTCGCATTAGCCCTTTGGCTCTCCGCGTTAGCAAAGCTGGCCTCTTTGAGGCTTCGCGCAGTTCCCGGCTTCTTCTGCATGCTCTGGCTGGCTCTGCGTCACACTTCCTTGGCTTCTGCGTGCTCTGGTTGGCTTTGCGTCACACTTCCTTGGCTTCTGCACTGCTAGAAACAACTTCTGTCACCTCGGGACCACTGTTTTCTGCTGCTATTGCTCCGCTCGACTGATGGCTTTTAGTCCTCTTGTGATCTGCAATCAGGCTTTGATACCACGTTGAAGTTTCTAACTCTGCTTAGCTTAGAAACCCTTCATGCACTTTTTTTGATTTATTCCTACCTACTTGTTATTTTTCTTTAACAAGTTATTTACAAAGTAAATACTGAAAATAAACACCAATGCATGCTCAACATATTACAGATCAACAAATAAAAGAAACAAGAACAAACACACCACATGACACCATTATTTTTGGACCAATGTCCCGAGAAAAACCCAATGTGGGAAAATCGGTGCAACTATCTGAGGGTTTTCTTATTAAGCAATATCAAAGTACAATTTGGGTGCCGAAACTGGCCTACTGTAACGACCTATCTATAAATATAGAGAACGCAAAAATAATAGCAGGCATATGATGCATGCATATGATAGCTACATATGCATGTGTCGCATACACCGCATTAGTATTTATATACTAAATTAACTATAAGTATTAAATATCATGACACTACTTCGAATAGAGGTTCTACTCATCCATCAACGCCCATATTGCTTAATGTATCATGATTAATGGGTAAATACTAAAAGAGGGCTATATAAATTATATATTTTAGATTATTAATAAAA
>APFE031059814.1:28204-67731 GCA_000404065.3 Pinus taeda | reverse complement strand
CTACAACAGAAAATTGAAACATGGCATGATCCAGATTAGACTGTTGGACCATCCATCAAAATTTAGTAAACATGAAGGCATGTACAGACCTTGTGTACTCTTGGAAATATGGGATCTTTGTATTAGCAAAGCAGAGCATATTTGGCATTTGAAATTTGCCAATCATGAAATATGAAACCTATTGGTATAGGTATCCAACACCGACCACAAGTTTTAACTTAGTGTCATATTTATTCAAAATTATACGTTCGGAATCTTCTAGAGAGTAAAACTTGATTCACATTGTAGTTTAGAATGGTTCGATCAAAATTGGAACTGGTAAGAAATCCAACGGTGAGAATTTTTAGGGTTTCTCCACGATTATAGATTGGTTTTTGGAAAGTTACGAGAGTAACCACCATTCCCTTTCACATAGCTTTCGATCATTTGAACCTTCATTTCCTTTTGGAATGGGCTCTCCATCCCAAACCCTCCTTGGTAAGGTTTACACGCATGTATTTTCCTGAATGTTGAGAATAAAATTTCACCCATTTTATTTTCGAAGTAATAAAGTTGTTTGGGATCCAATTTAAAGGTTTTTTAAATTTTGTGGGTATTATGGCTCCACTTGGTGAGCTACAATGAGGGTTTTGGATTCAACATTATTCAATAGGTAATTGTTCAGTCTACCTTACTCTACTATAAAATGTTGATTACAATTATTTTCTACCTCGATTCTTCACTAACCTTAAATCAATTGTGGTTTATTAGGTACCATATGCTATAGGAGTTTGCTTCAGTGTGCAACCTCATTACTCTTCTAGGTTCTTTTAATAATTCCATCTCTTTGTTTTACTGCCCCAGGTTCCTCATTTGGAAACCAAATCCTGTCATTGGGTTCTCGACATCCAATAGAAATATCGAAATTATGTTATAATTTGGCATAGGGTGGTTGCTAGGTTAAATGCCCTTCCCAAACATGCAGTTGTGGATATTGTGTGAGGGTGTTCCACCAGTTCTATGTTATACACATTAATGTTTTGTTAGGTTCTAGATACGTCGTCTTTCGAGCTTGAAATTTCTTTCGTTCGAATGAATACATTTTTTGTATGAGAATTTGTTTTCGTTTTCAAAATATTTACATTAGGATTTATTTGAAAACCCTCTTTTGATTGTTAATATGTTTGTCAGCAAAGGTTGTGTGGAACTATTATTTTTAGCAGTTTCAATGAAGTATGGTGTTCGGAATATGTGTTTCCAATGCACATGATTTTTCTCTTGTTGTATTTAGTTTACAGAATAGAAATGTGACTTCGCATTTTATTATAAGCCTCTATTTGATTAATGAAGTTTGGTAAATAAGATTTATTTACGCACATTCTAGTATTCGCTTTTAAAATTAGGATACTTGTCAATTTCATTTATGTCATAAATTTTCTTATTAACAAAGCACTATCTTCCAAAATTTTACCTTTGACAATATTGGTTAAATTTTACACTGTTGATTGTTTTATTTCTTGATGGATAGGATTTCTATAGGCTAGGTAACCCTTATCGACCTTGGCCCGGTGATCTGAATTGGATCACTATATTCTTTTTCATCCATCCCGACGAATTTGGAGTGGAAAAACTGGAGTAATCAGCTGACAAGATTGCTTGTACTAGCGAGACCCATTTTGTCAAAACGGGGTCTGAAACCTTTTGGGAGTGTTTTAAGGAATCAAATTATGTTTTTCAGGGGTAAAACTGTGCTTGTTAAGAACCACACATTTTCATGTTGTTCTACGCACAAAAAATCTTTCCAGCAATGCAAGAATCGCATCAATCATAATCTATATGCAAAATTTATGCCACTCAGAAGTTGACCTTCCTATTTTCACGCATATAGTTTGGGAGGATGTCGTGTCAGCCCCCATTATTCATGGAAAAGGAGCTAGCCACAAGTCAGTGATGTAGAAGACTCTAGACGAGTCTATTTTTTAACTCTAGTTAAGTGTTGATGTAGTCAAACATAACAATTAGTAGGCTATCATGATGTGTTATAACCAAGCCACTAGGAGGAAGAGGCATTGCATTCTTTCGAGAGAATTTTTTCGATAGATGAGCAAAGATAGCCAGGAGAGATAGGAGATAGTGCACACAGAGAGGATCTATGCATTGTAGTAGCCCATGGGCCACATGCATTACTTTGTTGTACTTACAATGATATTTATGGACAAAGAAAGAGAGCGAAGCGGCCTCACCTTCTTGTTGGGTTTTATCCCGAAAGGGTTTCCCAGAGAGCATATATTGTGTCTTATATATGTGTGATACTATTTTGTTGTTTTCTTCTTTTCTGCATAATTTACTTTTGCATGCATGCACTAATTATAGTAAGATCTATGAATCTAGAAATTAAATAAACTGTAATAGTGTAGAATCCCATATTTTTAATATAATACTATCAGATATTTTCTGACGAGCTATCCATTGGAATATCCACAATAGTTTATGGATCACCTGAAAATAGCTAAACCTTAATTCTTTAAACAAAGAAATCCTTCCTCATTCTTGAGGAATCGAGGTCCTTTACTGAACGTAGACTACATATATATATATATAGACTACTATATATGTATTATATAATATTATATATATATATATATTTATATATATATATATATATATAGATTTTATATTATATTATGTTAGAATAGATTAGATATAGCTATGATTAGTATAGATATAATTATTATATATAATATATATTATAATTATATATACTATAGATAGATAGTAATAGATAGAATATAGATATTATTATATATATTATATTATAATATATTATATATATAACATTCTAACCAAAAAACCTGATCAAGTTAACTCGCTCATCATATTTTTCTCAAGTATTTTTCTCATATGTTGTTATTCTCTTATTTTTGCAAGTTATACTATTTGGACATTTATTAATTTGGTACTAAAAGTATAGTTTGGGTTTTCAAATAGTATCTCCGAGTTCTTCAAGTTTATTATTAAGGACATAGATATGTTCCCTAATTGCTAGCACCATCGAGCTAGGCCAAGGGAACCAATCTGGTATATAGAGCTTTAAGTGATTTAATGGTGTAAGTAATTAAATTTGTGAAAAACCTAATCATTATTCATTTGTCAATAAATAAAATAAGTCATTTAGGATATTGACCAAATAATCTCTGGGGCTTCCACAGAAAACATTCGTAGAAAAAAATTGTAGAAATAATTTGATAATCATTTTACAAGAAGATATGATTGGTAATGAGGTAGTTCAAAAATACTTATCTATTGGTTGAGACTTATACTAGAATGCAATAGAATATATATACAAACATAAACCTAGAGATGCAACAGAAATAAAACTTCATTTCATTAATATCAAAGAACTGAAATATGCTTACATACAGAATGGAAATAAACTAGCTCGGGTGATGGTAACATATCTCTGAGAAGAGATGTGGTGGATAGATGCCTCTTAACTATGCTACAATGAGGCACAAGGGAATTTTTATTATTTAACAACAAAGGTAATTCCTAAACAACCAAAACCCTAACTTCAAGAGATGAAATGCCAAGAGTTTGTGGGCCCCGTTGGAGTTAGTTGGGTAGCCAACTTCTCGAGGTCGTAACTTGGTCATATGATATCCATTTGGTGCATACGATACTTCGTTGGAAATATATCTATTATTAATATGGGATTTATGGCAAGCCCCTCTGCGACCTCCAAAAATCACCGATTAGGGGGTCAAAAAAACTATGAAAGTTCAGGACCCAAAAAACTGCTAAAAATAGCAAATGTTGCTATAATCAAGGAAATTGATGAAACCATATGGAGGTCTAGGTGGAATAGGTGGGTGGCCACCAATATTCACTTGGATCAATCCTCCCCCCTTAGGAATCAATGGTCCCCATTGCATGCAGAGCCCCCATGAGGTGAGGAAATTTTTGTTGAACCTAGTCCCTTGTGAACCACTTGTGCTCATGAAGGAGTTACCTAGCTTTGAAAACATGATACAGATGGATCTTATGTTAGATAGTGTTCTTGATCTGTGTCCATGGTACTTTAATTCTTGGCTTGTTCAATGCATCTTGGGTTGAGATTTGTTGGTGTTAGTTGCTCAACAACGTTGGATGTGTCAAGCAATGGGGAAAAGTATGGTCACGGTATGTCCACATTGAATATTTGATGCAGGCCAAGGAACGGTGGAATGTTGACCCCAAAATAATTCTACCATACAGCCTTGGTGATGGTCTACAACCAATATTGGAGTGTTAAAATCTTGTGGTGGGGCATGGCAAGGTCATCTTTCTATAAATCTAACCAAACTTTGTTTCCCACCCGGAAGTTGTCTCACACTCGATGTTGATCAGGATGCTACTTGTACTTAGCATTAGCTCTGTCCCATATGTATGGACCTATTGGTGGATACTTTGAATTCACCCAATGAAGTTGTTAGTTTTATTAGTTTTAGACTAGACATGGCTTAATTCTCCCTGAGTAGCTACAAATGGTATGGCCACATGAAAGGGACAGAGTTGTTGGAATCCCAACCCCACCTCAAATGGGAGGCTTTCATAGGATAGAAATAAGGGAGGTTTTCACCTCACGTGCACGAATGCTTCGATTTATATATGTGCATAATATGCATGATCAACCTGTTGAAGACCTCAGTTTCACCATTATTTTGGGGGTGGAAGGTTGTGGAGTTAGTCATCTTGGTAGCTAGCATCAACCAAAGGCTTGACCAAAATGTACTCAGGAACTTGTTGTCCCGATCTGAGATAATGGAATATGATATCTGAAAGTGCACCCACACTCATTCAAAGAAGATCTTAGTAGTGTCTTTTGCAATGATACTCTTCTTGCAGGCCTCCATAATGGCTATCTTAGAGAATTTGTCGATGACATTAGTAAAATATAGTCATTGCCATACCTAGTATACGGAAGGCCTGACATGTAATCCATGGAGATTAATTCGCAAGTCCAACTAGAAGTAGGTAGAGGAGTATATAATCCTTAGTTCTTGATGGTTGGTTTGGAAATGGTGTAGGCGGTTAAGGATCTAGTGTACTTCCCAACATATTTTCGAATGTTCGGCCAATAAAATAATTCTAGAGCACTTCCACTATTTTCTCTACTCCAAAATTTCTAGCGACCTGCATATAGTGTGCCTCTCAAATCATCTTGGCACACTCACTTGAAGGAACACAGAGGTGTCCCACGTGGCATAGCAATGCACCCTAGAGGTGAAAATATGGAACTTTCTTTCCTTCTAGGAGCATCTAGTATGTGTTGTCGAATTCTAGATCACTCTTGTAAAGATGTGACCACCATAAAGTCTCGTATCCACAATAGTTGAGAAAAATGTTAGGTGCCATGACCAGAGGCCAGCTGAGGCAATATACAACATTATTGGTGCTTCCCTTCTTGTACTTGATGTTCAAATGGAACTCTTGCATGTATGTGGACCATTTCTAATGGCCATCATTTTGCAACTTTCCTTGTGTATGTATGAACTGCAAGGGTTGGTGGTCTGTGTGGATGATGGTGCTTCCACTGTCAACAAACCTGCATAATGGAATACATCTCTTTTTCATAGGTGGGATACTTTTTAATTGTGTCTAAAATTTTCTCACTATGATATGCTGATAGATGTGCATGCTAAGAAAGAAATCTACGCATAGCATAGTTGGAGGCATCTATCTCAATCTTGAATGGTTGTTGAAGTTATGGTAATGTGAGCACTGGTGAAGAGAAGATTCGATGCTTCAACTCAGCAAATGCCTTTTTTTGGGATATAGACCAAAAAAAAAATATTTCTCTTCACCCTTGGTGACTTGACTCAAAGGCCAAGTGATATGAGAGAACCCTAACATGAACATTTGGTAGATATTGGTAAGAACCAGAAATTTGTGGAGCTCTGTTAGAGTGGTTAGGGCTAGCCAATATCGAATAACTTATATCTTTCATAAGTCCACATTCACACCTCACTCATCAATGATGTACCCCGAATATTGAACCTAGGTCATACCAAAATTTCATTTATCCAAATTGGCACACAATTTTTGTTGTTGTAGAGTTTGGAGGACCTGTCGAATATGGTGGAGGTGGTCTTCCTAACTCTGCCCAAATATCAAGATGTCACCCAAATACACTACTAAGAATGGTTTGGTGAAGTGATATAAGATTTCTTCCATCATCCACATGAAGGTTACCGGGAATTCATAAACCTGAAAGGCATGACTAGCCATTCAAAAGGTCCATCCTTGGATTTGAATATATTATTCCACACGTCAACGAGTTTGACTAGTACTTGGTGATAACTGGACTTCAAGTTAAACTTGTTGAAATATTTGGTCCGCTTGAGTTCGTCCAGAAGGTCATCAATCTGTGGTGATTAGATACCTATTCCGAATAGTGATATTATTCATCATCTCATATTCAATACACAGTCTCCATGTCCCATGCTTGTTCTGTACCAACATGATTAGGCTCCCATGAGGTGATGAACTTGGACTAATGTTCCCTTTCTACAACAACCCTTGAATCTTCCTCTTTATTTCGCCATTCTCTAGAAGAGAATGTCGATAGATTTTTTCATTTATTAGTGTTGCGCCTGGGATCATATCAATGGAGTGCTTAACATGACAGTGTAGGGGCACACCTGCGGGTGATGAGAAGATGTCCTTGCACTCCTCCATGACCTTGTAAATATTCTCTTGTTGTACAGAGCCTTGTTTGGATGCTACCTTCCCTAAAATAGATGCTTCCACAAGTATCATTTTCCTAATAATACATCAAAAACTTAAAGAGGATCAACACCACATAGTACTTCATATGTGAATGGATTCATGTTGTAGGGCAGGTATAATTATTAGCTGACACAGATGTCTCTTCCTTAGGCAAGCTACTACATGGTGTATGGATACAGGTGTGGTGTGGTATGTATGCCCAACCGCTTCATGACCACTGCTAGAATTAGTTCCTTTTCTCTCCCGCTATCGACAGTGAACTACTGCGGAGAATCCTTCACCCATATATGTGAGTGGAATAGGTGCTCTCCCTCCTTTGGATCTTCAGGCTCAATCTTCTCGATCTTTGTGGTGGAAACAATGGCACTAGGCTCCGTGTCAACAATTTTCTTCCCTTTGTCATTTCCCTTGTGAGGTTCTGACTCAAAGTTGAAATAAGCATCTTCGAAAGCCTTCAGCTCGAACATGAGTGATTGCTTCTCTCGACACTTACTCATGGTTTGAGTGGGACGCTTATGGAAATCACAGCATTTTATCATGTTCTTATTTTTCTTTGTGGTGTTTTTATTTTCATGCAGCTTTGGTGGGTCTGGGTCACCCTTAGTTTTTTCTTTTTTCTGTGATTTGGGGGCGCCTTTTCCTTGCTTCAAATTCATAGATCCAAAATATTGTTTCTTCTGTTTAAATTTCTACTTGATCTTGACATTGTATTGATAGGAGGCGCCAAGAGAGGAGATGTCCACAAAATAACTCTTCTCCTAGATGTATTTGTGTAGAGATTCATGGTACTAGAGTATTGAATTCCATGCAAAATGATTGATACCGAACTTCATGCGAATGGTATGAAAACTATTCGTGAACTTTGGCACATCTTGGTCCCTTCCCTGCTGCAACATGGTCCACTTTATGTATTTCTCTCCATAACTCCTCGTAGGGTAATAATGCTCCTTGATGGTGTCTCAAAAATAATTTCAAGTGGGTGTGGCTGAATATACTGGGGGTTCCCTATCGTCCCTATTCTCACAGTAGGTTTCCCACTAGTCCTTGACATGGGGAGCGGCTTTGAGGAGTGCAAAAGTAGAATTTTCCTTATTAGAAAAATCATGAACCAAAAAAAATCCTTCTAAAAACTTTAACCATATATATACAACATCCACATTTATCTGGACTTCAAATATAGGGATGTCAATGTTGACTTGTACCTTAAAGGGAGTGGTGCCTCCGAAATGCTACTCAATGAAGATGCATCGTTTGTGGGTAGCCACCGATGGATCTATAAAAATTTTCCATCATTGCATTCCTTTGTCGCTCGAGCGTTTATTTGAGCAACATTTTGAAATGATCTCCTACTCCAATATTTATTTTCTTCTGCCATTGGAGGTCACTGGGCTTTACGATACTAGTCTTGGAAAGGTTAAACCAATTCGAGCCCTAACTCCTTATACGTTGACTTCACTGGGGAAATGCAAAGAAAAATAAAGAGTAGATTGTTATGATACCATTAATCCATAATTATATAGGAATGAAAAAGAATACAAATATATACATAAACACAGACACGCATTCAAAATAAAACTTCATTTCATTAATATTAAGGAACTGAAATATGTTTACATAAATAATGGAAATAAGATAGCTCGGGTGATGGTAGCTTATCCTTGAGAAGAGATGTGATGTCTACATGCCTATGAACTATGTTATAATGAGGCTCAAGGGGCCTTTTATTATTTAGCAATAAAGGGAAACCATAAACAACTAAAACCCTAAGCCCATGAGATGGCACGCCAAGAGTTTGTTGGCCATGTTGGGATTAGTTTGGCAACCAACTTCCTAGGGTTATAACTTGGTCATATGATCTTTTTTACACTCATAGGATAACTCGTTGGAAAGATATCTATAAGTAATACAATATTTGTGACAAGCCCCTAGCCGTAGATTTCCTATGGATATGGCCTTTTGCATACCTAAAACAGAATGTCGTTTAGGGGTCAAAACAACTTTTCAAGTTCACGACCCAAAAACCTATTAAAAATAGTAAATGTTTTTATAATGAAGGAAACTAATGAAATCGGCTGAAGGTCTAGGTGGAATAGGCAAGTGGCCACCATTATGTATCTGGATTAATCCTCCTCCCTTAGGATGCAATGGTCCCCATTTCATGCAAAGCCTCCATGAGGTGAGGAAATTTTTGTTGACCCTGGTCCCTATTGAACCACCTACCTTGGTGAAGGATTTGACATACTTTTACAACTTGATATAGTTGGATCCTATGTTGTTGAGTGTTCCTGATCTGTGTGTCCATGATCCTGTAACTTATGGCATGTTTGATGGAACTTGGGTTGAGATTTGTTGGTGTAAGCTGCTTAGCAATGTGAGATGTTTCAAACAAATGGGGAAACAATGGTTGTAACTAGTCCACATTGAATACTTGGTGCAGGCCAAGGAAGGGTTTAATGTTGAGATCGAAGGCATTATCCCCTACAACCTTGGTGATGATGTAGGACCCATATCAGAGTGGGAGAAGCTCGTAGTGGGTCCCAGCGAGGCACTCCATCTACAAATGTAACCAAACCTTGTCGCCCACCTGGAAGTTGCGTGGAGCCTGATGTTGATAATGACGATGCTCGTACATAGAATTGGATTTTTTCATTATGTCATGGAATTGCTCATGGATGTGATAAATGTACTCAATGAAGTTTTTATCCCTTTCAACTTCAAAATGGACATAAGTTGATTATGGTTGAGTAGTTGCAAATGGTGTGGCCACATCAATGGGAAATAGTGGTTGGAATCCCCACCTGATTGAAAAGGGGTTAGGTCCATTTGAGCTATGGGGAGCTATGTTGTAAATATGTTGGACATAGGTGAAGATTTGATCCCATGTGCATGGATGCTTCAATTTTTACATGCATAAAATGTACATGATGATCTTGTTGCGACATCTATTTGGCCATTAATTTTGGGGTGGAAGGTTGTGAAATTAGTGAGCTTGGTATCCAGCATTGACCGGAGTCTTAACCAAAATGTAGTTAGGAACTTGTTGTCCTAATTTGAGATAATAGAATCTGGGATACCAAAGTGTACCCACACTCGTTAAAATAAGAGCTTAAAAGTGGATTTTGATGTGATACTTAATGAGCCCCAGAAATGGGTAATTATATGGGCTCATTCTGCCTCTTATTTTGACTTAATCCACCATTCTCATTAGTTTGTTGCATGTTTTTGAATATATTTATGCTAATAGAGTGAATTGGGTTAGTCACTTTGCCATGTAGTCTAATGTGTGGTTTATGCAGATGTTTTGGACAATTTTGGACAAAGACAAGGAATTTATGAGCAAATGGTAGCCAAACTCAAGGAAAACAGGGAAGAGGACTTGTAGGGGGTTGTCTCCTTCATTAATGACCCCTCTCCTCGAATCCTCCATCAACAAATCGGAGAACAAAGGCCCACATTGATGATTCCAAGGGACAGTCGAGCAAGTCAAGTAGGACTGTTGTTTATTTGCAGTTTTGGGAAGCTGAGCCCCTTGACTTTAGGAGAGTTGTTGAAGGCTCAAGTTGTACAAATAGCAGGTCTTAGGTGCTCATTTTTTTTAGTCAAATGTTAACCAGCTATTAGTAGATTTTCGCACTTTTGTATAGCATTGTGTTCAGCTCATTTTCGAGTTCTTTCTTAGAACAGTGTATGTAATGTAACTTGCTATTTTTGATAATGAAGATGAAACAGATTTTGAGCCATCACTAATCTATTTTAGAGGGCTGAAGCTCTTGGGTTAGGGCCCAACCAAAGCTTCCCAACACCTCCTACTATGTACTTATATGCTTTTGTTTCAATTCATGAGTTAATTTATTTTGCATAGATTCATTTTACTTTGTTAGATTAGGTTGCTTTTGATGGTTAGTATAGTTGCTTTTGTTTCAAGTTGCTTAAGTAAGTGTTGTGGTGACAGAAAAAGATCCAAAAATACCAATAGAAGGTCTTGATCTCCTTTCTCCCTTCCTAGGACTATGATTTGAGATCAAGGCACTACTGCTGCCACCAAAAACACAGTTTTTGCTCCTCCATGCAACTGCTAGTGTGATACTCTGATTTGGAAAAATTGATATTGGTTCAGATTCAATTGTTTAGATCATTTCATGTTCTTTTACCATAGTTCTCTCGCATGCTTTTCTGTTCATAAGGTATTGTTCAACATTTTCTGTTTGTAGGTCAAAAGGTAGGTCAAGCTAGACAAAATTCAGTTTTTTTTTAGTTCTTTCATTGGGTAGTTTTGATAAGTAAATGTGTAGGTATCTTGCAGGACATCCCATCTCACCATCCCTCCATAAAATAGCAAGCACCTTCTCACTTCTCATATATTTCCTAGCTCATTCGTAACATTTCGCCAATCTACCCTAATTTTTGCATTTTTTCCATAAAGTTGCTTTCTTGCCATTTGAACAAATCCAACCATCACGTTCATCCCTGATCTTCTTTGACAAGTTATAGACACCTCAAAACCTTAATTTAGCTTTCATTTCCCCTTTCCCATCATTTTTTCCACCTTCAAAACTCCAAAAACAACTTTCGGCCTCCTCTTGTAGATCCTCTTGTAGATCCCCTACAACCTCCTGTAGAATTTCCTGTGAGTGATTTTTCGAAGTCCGATCACTATGGAAGTCTCCAGAAGGGTACTAGGGGATTCTTAGGACCTCTCCACACCATCATCCACCTCTGCAGTATCCAACTCCATCTTCCTTTGGCACCAATCCTCTGCACAGTCACAACCAAATAAATCACAAGCATAATAATTTCACATAAAAACACTCAAAAGTACCAAAAATATGATTCCTTCTCATCTATTTTCAGAAGTAGCTTGAATAAATGAAATTTACCTTTTCAGTAGTCAATGGTCCCCATTTCAGTAGTTTCCATCGCTTTTCTTGTAAAAGTAGGGTTAGTGGGTAAACTAGGGTTTGCTAGGGTTTGCGTTTCATTTCAGTTTTAATTCTCTTTCTACAAGTAGAATAGCCCCTGTAGAGTTAGTTTCCTTTCATCACAGTTAAAGCTTCTTCTAAGAACTCATAGAAGTTGGCTTAAGCTCCTAGCGAACTTGTGCCAGCTGATCAAGTGACAGCCTGCAGTAAGAGGTAGTACTTGTGCATACAGCACCATCACTTCCAAGTTTGTTACGAACTACCGGGTTGATAAAAGTAAAGTAGGAAGCCCCAGAAGTTGCAGCATTATTTCTGCAATACTGGTGCTCACCATCTTTTTGGCACCATTGCTAGGGAAGCGTCAGATTATTTTGTGATTACTACTTTCTTCTATTTTCTACTGCAACATTCTGCTAAGTAGTTTATTTCAACGAAAGTAGAGTAGTTGTTTTATTTCCATTCTGTAATTTCAATTTTGCAAAAGTAGATTAGGCATTTCCTACTTTCATTTCAATTCTGCAATTTCCATTTCAGCAAGCGTAGATTAGGAATTTCCTGCTTTCATTTCAATTCTGCAATTTCCATTTCAGCAAGCGTAGATTAGTCATTTCCTGCTTTCATTTCAATTCTAAAATTTCATTTCAGCAAGCATAGATTAGGCATTTCCTTGCTTTCATTGTAATTCTGCAATTTCATTCCAGCAAGTTTATTTCAATAGTTGCAATTTGTCGTTCAATTCATTTCAGTTTTGCAGGTGCAAGTAGAAAAAAAACAAAAATCGCCCAAAAAGATATTTCCTTTCATGCCTTGTAGTAACAGAGACAATTCAGGAAAATTCCTACCCAACACCCGCACCACATCACTAAGTCACCCTTCTCTCTTTTTTGGTGGCAGTGACCCAAAAGAACCTATAGGTGAACCTCCAGAGATATACGAAGATCCTATAACAAAAGAAGAGCAAGAAACCATTCCTCCTGAGACCATGGCTGAAAACAAAAACGTTAGAGGAAATGGGGAAATAATAGAAGGTGCCTTTCCTATCCGGGAGACTAATGGGGACACTAAAATGAAAAACATAAGTCCTTCAGCCTTACCTCACTTCCATGGATTGACTGCCGAAGATTTTGATACCTTCTTGTTTGAATTTGTTGTCCTCTGTCGAACCTATTACTATGCAGAGGATGAGAAGAAGTTCAAATTGTTTCCTTCTACCCTCAAGGATGCAGCATTGCACTGGTTCATGGGGTTACCTAGAAACAACATCACAACTTGGGGTCAGATGCAGCAAGACTTTAACAACAAATACTAGGACTACTATAGATCAAAGGATACCAAGGAAGAAATCTTCCGAATGACCATGGGAAGTGATGAGTCCTTAGAAGACTATGAAGAGAGGTTTCAACTCAGTTATAAAAGGTCCAAGTGCACACTTGACCCCGAATCTCTGAACTTGGTCCTGCTCAGAGGAGTCCCTAAAGACCTTCTATATACCCTCCATTTGTTGGTTGAGGGAGACATCTACCAACTACCTTATGATGACATAAAGACTTTGTTTAGAAACCATTATATCTCAGCCAGAAAGAGAGGTAGGGGAAGTCAACCTTTAGCTAGTACACCCTCATCCAGTTCATTCCTTAGGAGCGAACTTGAGAATCAGGTAGAATATTTCAAGAGAGAGATGAGGCAGACTCAAGCCATGCAAATGGATACCTTGCATATCAAAAGGAAACAAGAGAAAGCCGAGAGGGCTTTAGCCATCTTATGTCCCAAGTGCACTATAAAACATCCTAGGAACGAAATTCCATTGAACTCTATAGAAGTGTGTTCAGTCTGTGAAGAATACCATCCTACGAATCAGTGCCCTTCCTTGCCCGGACTTAAAGCTGCATATCAGGGGGCCAAAGGAGCCACTAGACCACTCTACTTCATGAACCAAAGGAGGCCACATGGGCCAGACCTTACCAGCAAGGAATGCAAAGAACATCCCAAACCTATTACAACCCAAATCAAGCCACTTCCATGCCTTCTTGGGGTCCCCCTGCTCATCTTTCCTGGTCCACACCCCCTCCTCGGTCGTATCCACCTCAATACTAGGCTCCGCCAGTTGCTCATTCGTTTCACTCTTATGCTCAAGCACAGCCCCAGTGGAATGCACCACATCAGGGGTGGAGGCCCCAGTACAACTCTCTCCCTGCTCTTTTGCCTCCACCACCTGTTCAACCACAACCATTAACTCTTGCTCCACCAAGGCAACCTCAAATACCTACTCAACTGAGCCCGAACCCCAACAACAGATAGGCCCCGCAGGTATATAGTGGAGAAACATCATGCCCAACCTATGCTGTGGAGATTCAGGAGATTAACCTATGATCTAGGAAGGTTCTCCCAGATAGCCAACCTCCACCTAAGGAGGATGAGGAAGAAAAACAGAAAAGTGAACCAAAAGCCATTCCACCCTTTCCTGAGAGATTAACTGGAGCCACTCAACCAACCCCGGAAGAAACTGAACTTCTGGGAGAATTAAAACAGTTATGTGTAAATATACCACTTCTCCAAGCCATAAAGTATGTGCCTATATACAACAATATGATCAAGGAGAAGTTCTTGAGGCACCCAGGTAGGCGCAAGAGAGATGCTCCAACTATCAATGTCATAGGACAAATGTCCGACCTGATGTTGGGGCAGGTAATATGTCTGAAATATTTAGACCCTAGGACTCCAATAATCGATGTCCACATCAATGGCAATGTAATCCCCCATACCCTGATTGATCTTGGGGTTGCCATTAATGTGATGACCAAGGAAACTATGCTCAAGCTCAACCTTCAAGGCTCCCTGAGAAAGACCACAACAATACTATAGTTAGCAAACCACTCCACCATGACCCTTGAGGGGATTATGGAAGATGTAATGGTCTCCATCAATTCTTGGGAGTACCCTACTGACTTCCTGTTTCTCCAACCAAAGGCAAAGCTCACTGGATATTCTCTCATCCTGGGAAGACCTTGGTTGGCTACTGCAGATGCCTATATCAGTTGTCGAGCTGGGAACATGACAATCAAGAATGGGCATATGTCCAAGCAGCTAGTCCTATATCCTCCTACCCAACCTTTTTTAGAACATGATTTACCTCTCTGGTTGGAGGAGGAAGATGAGGATGAAGTCTATTCCACACCATTGTGTACAGTAGAAGCTTCCATGGGGGCCTGCAAACCAAGGATGACCTTATTGAAAACTTGATTCAGAATCCACCCCCCAGTGTGTTGCCATTAGAAGAGCTGGTGGAAGAAACCCAAGCCAATCCCTTAGTTAATCTCTATGTGGCTGATCTGACCTCTCTCCGAGTTAAGAATGTGGAATTCGGCCTAGAAATAACCTTGAAGATCAACTCATCCCTATCAACCTCTCAAGAGAAAGATCTATGTAGCTTATTGAAAAACCACTTTGATGCTTTTGCTTGGAGCTATACGGAGATGAAGGGAGTCCACCCTTCAAGCTATACCCATCACATTTACATTAAAGAGGATTGTAAAGCAGTCAGGAAGCCTCAAAGGAGGATGAATCCATCCCTTAAGGACATTGTCAAAGAAGAACTGCAAAAGTTGCTAGATGCAGGATTCATCTACCCTATCTCTGACAACGAATGGGTCTCTCCCTTGGTGTTAGTGCCAAAGAAAATCGAGAACTAAAAAAGGCCACCAAGAAGGACCATTTCCCTTTGCCTTTCACAGATCAAGTTTTAGATGGCCTAATAGGGAAGAAGTTCTTCTCCTTCCTAGACGGGTTTAGCGAGTACAACCAGATCCAAATCAACCCAGAAGACCAAGATAAGACCACTTTCACTTGTCCTTGGGGTACTTTTGCATACCGGGTCCTTCCCTTCGGATTGTGGAAATCTCCCGCCACTTTCCAGAGAGCAGTACTGAGTATTTTTGCTTGACGGGTTCATAATTCAGTCAAAATCTATATGGATGACTTTACCCCTTAGGGTTCTAACTTCTAGGAAGCGTTGACCTACCTAGGAAAATTTTTAACTAAGTGCATTGAAATGAACCTATCCCTCAGTCCTGAAAAATGTGAATTACTGATGACTAAAGGGACTGTGCTAGGTCATACAATTTCTCAGCAAGGATTACAGGTGGATCTCAACAAAATCGCCATCATCCAAAGGGTTCCACCTCCTCAAAAGGTAAGAGATGTTCAGAGTTTCCTAGTCTTAGCAGGGTATTATAGAAGATTCATTAAGGACTTCAGTAAGCTAGCCTCTCCATTGTTTGGTATTTTGGGGAAAGATGTTGAGTTCGTATGGACTGACAACTGTCAAGAAGCTCTAGATACCTTGAAAAGTAAACTGGTGACTGCCCCAATTTTGAGAGGTCCAAACTGGGCCCTACCTTTCCACATTCATACAGATGCCTCGAACAAATCAATAGTAGTAGCCTTAGGGAAAGTTAATGAGAAGCTGCCTTATGCCATATATTTCGTAAGTAAAAACTTGTCCAAGGTAGAATTAAACTACACTGAAACCGAAAAAGAGCTCCTACCTGTAGTCCATTCCCTAAATAAATTCAGATACTACATCACTGGCTATCAAACATTCATAGACATTGATCATGCTGCAATTAGGTAGTTGATGAACAAACCATATGTAAATGCTTGTATTATTAGATGGTTTCTTTTATTGCAGCAATTTGATTTGACCATTGTTGATAAGCCGAGTAAGGAAAATGTTGTTGTTGATTTTCTGTCTAGACTAGATCAAATGCTAGATGAACACCTATTTGCTATCTCAGTACTCTCTCAATGGTTTGCTGATATAGTGAATTACCTGGTTTCAGCACAATTTCCGCCACACCTATCCTCAAAATAGAAAAGCAAGATCGTGAGGAAAAGTGCTTTACTCACCTGGATTGGGGGCAATCTCTTCAAACTTGGCCCAGATCAGATTTTGAGGCGATGTGTCAAGGAGGAGGAAGTTTTTGAAATTCTCCTAACCTGTCATGATGGGACTTGTGGGGGGCATTTTGCAGCAAAGAGGACTGCCTTCAAAATTCTGCAAGCAGGTTACTATTGACCCACTCTTCATCAAGATATCAGGAGCTATATCATCCAGTGTGACCGATGTCAAAGGATGGCGAAACCTACTCCAAAGGATGAGATGCCCCTACAACCTCAAGTGACTTTCGAGCCATTTGAGAAGTGGGGCATGGACTTTGTGGTTCCTATCAACCCTCCTTCAAAACAGAAATCTTACATCATTGTGTGCACTGATTATCTGACAAAATGGGCAGAAACAAAGGCAATCAAGGCAACAACAGAAGAAAAAGTAGCTGAGTTTTTGAGGGAGAATATATTCTACAAGTTGGATATCTAAGAGAATTAGTCACCGATCAATGGAGTCAGTTTACATCCAATCTGATTGAATACCTACTCACACACCACAAAATTAAGCACAGAACTTCCACCCCTTATCATCCACAAACAAATGGACAGGTGGAAGTCACTAACAGAGCTTTGGAATGACTTTTGACCAAGGTAGTGAGCAACATTAGAAAGGATTGGGCAGATCAATTGGTTGAGGCCACCTGGGCCTACAACACCACTTGGAAAACTTGGGCCAGCTGGTCTATAGGAAGAAGGCTTTGTTGTCAATAGAATTTGAATATACCACCTTAAGGATGGCAGCTCAGCTAGACCTAGATCTCAGTCATGCACAAAAGGAAATGTTACTTCAGCTAAATGGATTGGATGAACAGAGATTGCAGGCCCTTCTCCACTCAGAGGTAGTCCAACATCAAAGGAAAACATGGCATGACAGACACCTCAAAGAAAAACAATTCCAGGAAGGAGATTGGGCGTTGTTGTATGATTCAAGATATAAAGATTGCAAGGGAAAACTAAGGACAAGATGGTTGGGACCATACATAGTAGAAAAATGCAATGATAATGGTTCAGTTATGATCTAGACCATTGATGAAGAAGCCATCCCCATGCTCGTCAATGGGTATAGGTTGAAGATCTACAGGAAGCCCCTCTCCAAGCAGGAATTCATTGAAAATCTAAGTAAAACAGTGTTGGGAGTGGAGCAGGTCTCTGCCTCCACTCCACCCACACCCTAGACACAAAAAAAAAGAAGGAAAAATAGAAAAAGAAAATAAAATATCCCTAGTTGAAAACCTCCTAGAGGCGCCCAGGGCAGGCAGTGAGGGTGAAAACCTCCTGGAGGCACCCCAACTGTCTCAAGAAAAAAGAAGAAAAAATGAAAAGAAAAAAAACAGAAAAACTAACTTCTTTTGAATGCATTGCAGATTGCAAGAGGGTCGCAGAAGGAAAAAGGACATGGTCAGGATGAATACACCCTTGATGGTTCATTTCTCCATCGCCATTGTCCTTTCCCAGTTCCTAGTCTCACTTGTTCAGGAAATTTTGCATCCTACAGGAAGCTCTGTGCATTCTACAGGAGGATCCTCTAGAAACTACAGAGAGCTCGAAATCAAGTTTAGAAAAGAGTCATAGGCCTAAAATTGTGGACCTCCCTGCCACCATTCATCCTCCTAACTCTCCATTCCATCCCTGCAACACTACATTTCCACTCGCTTCTTTCTTCCCTACACAGAAAACACATATATTCTGTTTCTTTTGGTTTTTTTAAATGAAGAAAAATAAAATAACAGCATCCTTAACTTGCTTCTTACCTAGTGCATACCAATTGTTTTTCCTTCATAACCTTCCTCGCTATCTCTTCAATCCTTGCTCAAACCACAGCCAAAAATTTTAGAGGGAGAAACAGCTACAAGAAATCCTGCAAGATTCTTGTAATAGCTAATCCCTTTAAAAAAACAAGCTCTAGAGGCAGGGTCAATGCAGCCACATGTGTATACAGCATGTGAGGATTCGTTCCTAATCAAGAAGATCACCAGCATAAAATAGCCGGTCACCATTTCAGAAGCCATGAGTGGCCAACAACAGCAGCAATCTAAGAACAAAGTGCTAAACTCTGCACATGCAAAGCACGATAGTGACTAGCAGGTAAGTGGCTAAATCCGTTCCTCTGTTGCATGAATATGATTTAGAAACTGCATGAACCATTGAGATGGTCGCGATTAAATGAAATCGGTGGCTAGCTAACTAGCCACCCTCGTCTAGTTCGAAAAAGCGTCATCCAATTCAAATAGCATTCAGTGGATGCAATCGGCACGTGTTCAGTCAACTCAGGAAGAAAAACTCAAAACAGGTAGTGGTGGCGGTGGATAATGAGAATGATGGAAGTGATTGTAGGAAAGTGGCATGAAGTATCATAATGGCACTACAGTAGGGACCAATGTTCTGGATGGGGATAACGTACCCTTCCTGCCACCTCACCTCATCACCGCAGAAAACGACATAAGCTTAAGTACGTTGCAGTCAAAGCCTCCACCACCTTTGTTTTCATTTGCATTGATGAGTTCTCGGTTGCAACAACTTACCTACCACCTTCAAAACCTTGAAACAATCACTCTGTGCTAGTTTCGAAACCCTTCTGCTTATCAGGCTCTACAGGAGCATTATCGCACTCTACAGGAGCGGAGACACAGTCTACAGGAGCCTTTCTATAGGAAGGCCAGTGAACAGCTCTGTAGAGTAAAAATTCGAGATTTTGTGCCAAATTCGAGCTTGAAAGAAGGTAGGCTCGGAAAACCCACTCTGCATGTTAATTATCTACAAAAGGTGGTGGATTTGAAACGAAGTACTGAGTTGAAAAAGAAAGGGAAAGTGAAAACAGAAGTCTGCATGTGTTCTTCTGAAATATATATGTAGTCTCTCCATTTTACTCTCTGCACTAAAAGTCTGTCTTTTTCTTCCCCGTATTCTCCCGTATGAAGAAGTGATGCAACCATAGGAAATTAAGCCTGTGAGACAATGAACTTGCATTGGGTGGTCTGCTTCTTATGTGAAAGAAAAACATTGTCTTTCTCTCTGTGTTGTTTTTTTAAAAGAAAAACTATTGATTTCCTCCAACAACCGGAGAAGTAAAGTAAGGTTGAGAACAGAGTTTGAAGGGTAGGAAAATTAACATTTATTTTTGTTCAAAGGAAAAAACACGAAAAACTCTCTCTGGATCCAGAAAAAACCTCAACTGTTCCTCTGTTTTCGAGTTTGAAAATTTGTTGCCTTCCTCCTCACCTGAGAATTTCCAGTAGTCACTAGAAATCATGCTAGGGAGTTTTATTAGAAAGGAGCCTCTAAATTCCACCAAATTGCATGAACACCCAGAAGTGGTAGCCCTCTTTACCAGGGAAAATTGGATGCCTTTCTTTGAGAAATTTCATGGGTATGATGAGGAAATTACAGAGGAATTTTTATTGCCTTTGAGACCCCATTCAAAGACCCATGCTACAGTTAGTTTCAGAGGTCTAACCATAGAACTTACACTAGAATTCATCAGTAGAATTGCAGGTCTTCCACTTGGGCTCCATTGGAGCAAAGAAGAAAAACCACTAGGACGGGTTGCTAAAATGACCTTTTTTCAGCCTGATGAACATCCTGTGGAGGATAATAATGGGATCAAAAGGACAAGTATACCTTATCCATGGGGTGAGGTCAGCTAATAGATCATGAAATATATCTCCTGTGAGGGAAGATACAGTATATTCTATGGTTATCACTTCAGATTATTGCATGAACTAAGATATGGAATGGACCTATCTGCATATAGAGAACTCAGTCTTCCATATTTTCTCCTCCAATCCTTGATAAAGTGTGGCACCAAATTGAATGCAGAGGTTCTAGACCAATTGGCTCACCATGGGCTCATTAAATTGCTGGTAGAGGATGCCCTCCACACATACACAATCCCTATAGCTTGGGAAATTTTCAGGAACATGACTAGAGAAGATGACATAAAAACTCGCACTGATGACCTTAGTCCATCTAGCAGTGAAGAGGAGGAGCGGAAAGAAGAACTTGAGAAGGAAATCCATGAGGAAACACAAAATATTCCATTAGAAGAAGAAAAAGAAGAGAAACGGAGAGGAGAGGAGAAACATGACACACCCATAGTTGAACCTAAAGCAGAGAAGAAAACAACATCAAAAGAAAAGAAAAGGAAGAGGACAAGAACTGAAAAGAAGAAACCCAAGACAGCTTAGAATATGATTTCCACAGGAAAGGCAGAGACTCAGCAAGTAGAGGGGAAAACAACACCAGAGACAGCAAAAAAAACATCAGAGACAACAGACATAGGCAAAACAGTAGAAGAAAAAGGAGAAAAATACCAAGAAGAAGTGTCTCCTCAAACACTAGCAAGAGAAGCAGCAGTTGTTCTTGCTGCCCTTAGTACTCCAGCTAAGCAAAAAGGGAAAAGAAAAAGACAGCCATCCATGTACGTCAAAGCCAAAAAAAGCACCAAAATCAAGATGGGCAAGCCTCAGCCTCCTTCGAAATAACCCATCATCATTGAGGATGTACCTACTGTAACAAAGGAGGAATCTCCCTCCAAAATCTCCATCACTTATGAGAGAGGGAGTCCGAAGACCTATACGTGGAAGGAAAGGATCAAATTAATGGACTCTAAAGCAGTCCTACAGGAGGCACAAACCTCTCTACAGGAGACATTGGCAAAGCTCAAAAAAACTAAAAAACTGGAAAAGAAGGAAGAAGAACAGTCCCAAGAAGAAGATAAGGCAAAAGAAATACCAAAGCCTATGCCTCATCCTAACTTAGGCTCCTACTACAATCTTCTAGAAGGTGGGAAGATCATCCCACAAAAATTTGCAGTGCCCCTTTTCTTCAAGCTAGAAAAGGAAAGAGTCAGGACCCACACATTGATGCAGACTGCAAAATCCAAAGGGGTCGAAGACATAGGGCACATGGAAGACGAGTTGAGAGAGATGAGCATAGAATTGAGCATGGTAAGGCATATAGAGAGCATCAGAAGAACTCAATTGCAGGAAGAAAATGAATTGTTGAAAAAGTAGCTACAAGAAAGGGAACCTCAAGGAGGAAATGAGCTGTCAATATTGAAAGGACAGCAACAAAAAGAGGGACCCCAGGCAAATAGTGAGGTAGCAGAGAGACAACAACAAGAAAAAGAACCCCAGACTGAAAATGAGACCATGATGAAACAGCAACAAGAAAAAGAATCCCAAGTAGAAACTGAAGTGCTAATTTTGAAAAGGCAGCTACAGGAAAAGGAAGCCCAGATAGCCTGCATGGCCAGCTGGGCAATGGAGGCATTACAGTGCAAGCAGCCAACCAAATCCTATGCATTGTACCTCAAAGATTAGTGGCTCTAATTTCATATTAAAACACTGGCCCAGAGGGGCACAATACCATTTCAAGATTATGGTCAATTTATGCATTTATGTGATCACAATTCAGCTGAGGATAAAGCAAAGCTAGCAGAATTTTATCTACACAACATGGCACTTACTGACATGAATTTATGGGATCCAAATGCTACATTGGGAGATTTGCAGTTAATGGCTATGGCTTCTTGGATGAGCCATGAAGAGAAGAGAGTAGTGGAAATTCAGAAAATGATGGCGAAAGAGTTGAGTGAGCCCTTGATGCTTAGAGCATATCCAGCAAAACCCTTAACTCTCATCTATGCCCACCAACACCTTGCAGCTAATCCTCAAGTTCTCTCTGACTATGTTGGCAAGCAAGCACAGGATATTGCTCATTTCGAGGATATGGAGAGATTGTTTGGCAATGATTGTATTCATTCTTGCATGAGAAGGTGGAATACCTTGCCACATAGCCTAAGGATCAAGGAGTATCACTCCCCAAATAGGATGAGGTAAGCCATGAGGAGAGTGCCCCTGTATAAGCACTTAATGCAAAATTTGAAAGCCAACTGGATTGGTCTAAAATTCAGTCCTCCACTGCTGCTAGCACTGTTGGAAGGAGTTAAGGAGGAAGAAGAACAAAAAAAATGGGAAGAGATGGATAGGAAAGTAGGTTTCCATGATAGGGAGGAAGACATCACGTCAAAGGCTTGGGATGTCAGGGAATCTGTCAGAGCCATTAAAGATGAAGAGTTAGATTAGTTGCTCAGAGGATGAGCAACCCATTTAGAAAAGGGGTGATAATGAGCCCCAGAAATGGGTAATTATATGGGCTCATTCTGCCTCTTATTTCGACTTAATCCACCATTCTCATTAGTTTGTTGCATGTTTTTGAATATATTTATGCTAATAGAGTGAATTGGGTTAGTTACTTTGCCATGTAATCTAATGTGTGTTTTATGCAGATTTTTTGGAAAATTTTGGACAAAGACAAGGAATTTATGAGCAAATGGAAGAGGACTTGTAAGGTGGGTGTCTCCTTCATTAATGACCCCTTTCCTCGAATCCTCCATCAGCAACTTGGAGCACAAAGGCCCACATTGATGATTCCAAGGGGTAGCCAAGCAAGCCAAGTAGGACTACTATTTATCTACAATTTTGGGAAGTTGAGCCCTTGATTTTAGGAGAGTTGTTGGAGGCTCGAGTTGTATAAATAGCATGGCTTATATGCTCAATTTTTTTAGTTAGATGTTAGCCAGCTATTAGTATATTTTCACACTTTTGTGCAGCATTGTGTTCAACTCATTTTCAAGTTCTTTTTTAGAACAGTTTATGTAATGTAACTGCTATTTTTTATAATGAAGATGAAACATCTTTTGAGCCAGCACTGATCTCTTTCAGAGGGTTGAAGCTCTTGCATTAGGCCCAACCCAAGCTACCCAACACCTGCTACTGTGTACTTATATGCTTTTGTTTCAATTCATGAGTTAATTTCTGTTGCATAGATTCATTTTACTTTGTTAGGTTAGGTTGCTTTTGATGGTTAGTATAGTTGTTTTGTTTCAAGTTGCTTAATTAAGTGTTGCAGTGACAAAAAAATATCCAAAAGGGCCAATAGCAGGTCTTGATCTCCTTTCTCCCTTCCTGGGACTATGATTTGAGGTCAAAGCACTACTACTGCCACCAAAAACACAATTTTTGCTCCTCCATGCAACTGCTAGTGTGATACTCTAATCTGGAAAAATTGATATTGGTTTAGATTCAATTGCTTAGATCATTTCATGTCCCTTTACCATAGTTCTCTCGCATGATTTTCTGTTCATAAGGTATTGTTCAACATTTTCTGTTTGTAGGTCAGAAGCTAGGTCAAGCTAGACAAAATTCTGTTTTTTTTAGTTCTTTCTTTGGTCAGTTTTGATAGGTAAATGTGCAGGTCTCTTGCAAGACATCCCAGCTCACTATCCCTCCATAAAATAACCAACACCAACTCACTTCTTATAGATTTCCCATCTCATTCGCAACATTTCACCAATTTGCCCTAATTTCTGCATTTTTCCATATAGTTGCTTTCTTTCCATTTGAACAAATCCAACCATCACGTTCATCCTTGATCTTCTTTGATGAGTTCTAGACACCCCAACACCTTCATCTAGCCTTCATTTCCCCTTTCCCATCATTTTTTCCACCTTCAAAACTCCAAAAACAGCGTTCGATCTCCTCTTGTATATCCTCTTGTAGATCCCCTGCAGCCTTCTGTAGAATTTCCTCTGAGTGGTTTTTCGAAGTCCGATCACTATGGATGTCTCCAGAAGGGTACTAGGGGCTTCTTAGGACCTCTCCACACCATCATCCACCTCTGCAGCAACCAACTCCATCTTCCTTTTCCACCAATCCTCTGCACAGTCACAACTAGATAAATCACAAGCATAATAATTTCACATAAAAACACTCAAAAGTACCAAAAACATGATTCCTTCTCATTTATTTTCAAAAGTAGCTTGAATAAATGAAATTTACCTTTTCAGTAGTCAATGGCCCCCATTTCAGTAGTTTCCATCTATTTTCTTGCAAAAGTAGGGTTAGTGGGTAAACTATGGTTTGCTAGGGTTTGCATTTCATTTAAGTTTTCATTCTCTTTCTGCAAGTAGAATAGCCCCTGTAGAGTTATTTTCCTTTCATAATAGTTAAAGCTTCTTCTGAGAACTCATAGAAGTTGGCTTAAGCTCCTAGTGAACTTGCGTCAGTTAATCAAGTGATAGCCTGCAGTAAGAGCTAGTACTTGTGCATACAACACCGTCACTTCCAAGTTTGTTACGAAATACCAGGATGATAAAAGTAAAGTAGGAAGCCCCATGAGTTGCAGCATTATTGCTACAATACTGGTGCTCACCAATACTCTTCATGCAAACGGACAGAATGGCCATCTTAGAGAATTTGTCGACAACCACAAAAACCGAGTTGTTTCCATGTTTAGTAGAAGGCAGGCCTAGCATGTAATCCATGGAGATGGATTCCCAAGGTTGACTAGGAGTAGGCATATGAGTAAATAGGCCTTGCTTCTTGATGGTTGGTTTGGAAATGGCGCAAGAAATGTAGGATTTCACGTACTTCCCAACATCCCATCGAAGGTTCACCTAATAAAAATACTTCTACAAAACTTCCATTTTTTTCTCTACTCTAAAATGTTGAGAACCCATTTGTAGTGTGCCTCCCGAATCATCTTGACATTCTTTCTTAAGGGAACATAGAGGTGTCCTAGGTGGCATAAAATTTCACCTGGAGGTGAAAATATGGAACTTGCTTGCCCTATAGGAGCATCTGGTATGTGTTACCAAATTCTAGAATGCTCTTATAAATATGCGGCCACCTCAAAGTCTCCTCTCCCCAAGGGTCAAGCACAATGGTCGGTGCCATGATCGAAGGTTATCTAAGGTAGTCTACAACATTATTATACTTCCCTTCTTGTGCATGATGTTCAAATGGAACTATTGTAGTTATTTGGACCATTTCTATAATGATTTTTCTGTAACCTTCCTTCTACCTCTATGAACTGTAAGGGTTGGTGGTCTATGTGGATGACCATTTCCTTCCACATAGTGTAATGATTCCATTTTCAATAGCCTTACATAATGGAATAGATATCTTTGTCATAAGTGGGATACTTTTAAACTATTTATAAAAGTGTTTCTCTATGATATGCCACTAGATGCCCTTGCTGAGTAAGAACTGCATGAATAGCATAGTTAGAGGCACCTTTCTCAATATCAAATGGTGGATGGAAGTCTAGTAATGTGAGCACTAGTGCAAAGAAAAGGTCATGCTTCAACTCGACAAACTCATTATGTTGGGATTTAAACCAAAAAAAAACTTTTCTTTTTCTCCACCCTTGGTGACTTGACAGAAAGGCCAAGTGATATGAGATAATCCCAATAGGAACCTCTGGTAGAAATTGGCAAGTCCTAGAAAGATGCTAACCTCAGTTTCAGTGGTTGGGCTTGGTGGCAAGTCCCCAATAACTTGTATTTTGGATGGGTCCCAAAGTAAACCCTACTCATCAATGATGTACCCCAAATATTGAACCTAGGTCATAACGAAAGTGAATTTCTCTAAATTAGCACACAATTTGTGTTGTCGCTGAGTTTAGAGGAATTGTTAAATATGGTCAAGGTGATCTTTCCAACTTTGGCTAAATATTAAAATGTCTTCCAGAAACACTACAAGAAAGAGTTGGTTAAGGGCTGAAATATGTCATCCATTAGGCTCATGAAGGTCGTGAGGGCATTCCCAAACCCAAAACGCATGACCATACATTTGAAAAGGCCCTCCTTGGATTTGAAGGCACTATTCTACACATCAGAGGGTTTGATTGGTACCTAGTGATTACCGGATTCTAATTCAATATTATTGAAATGTTCATCCGCCTTGAGCTGGTCAAGAAGGTCATCAATCCATGGGATTAGATAACTATTCCAAACTGTGATCTTATTCAACACCCGATAGTCAATACATAGTCTCCAGGTCCCATCCTTCTCTTGTACCAACACGTTCCAGCTCCCACAGGGTGATGAACTTGGCCTAATGTGCCCTTTCTACAACAAGTCCTAAATTTGCCTCTTCATTTCTTTGTTCTCTATAGCATAGCTTTGATGAATCGGTTTGTTCAGTAGTGGTGTATCGGATGTCATATCGATCGAGTGTTTGACCTCACATTGTAGGCCTACCCTTGTAGGTGAGGTGAGGACGCCCCTATACTCCTCCACGACCTTGCCCATCCACTATCTCTGTGTGGAGGAGCCCTTTCTAGAGGCTATGGATGTGGCCATAATCTTCTTCCTTCCCTGAAGGTTAATGATAAGGAAGAAAAATTTCCCATTATGGGAAATGATCTTACTTCATTGCTTCACATAGAGAAAAGAGATGGTGGTAGGAGGTGTTACCTTTGGTATCTAATATAACATTTTTCCTAAAGTAATAATAGAAATGTGAGGCCTAGACTCATACACACCATAATGCTTCTAGAAGTATGGCTGGCCTAATAATACATCACAACCTTTGAGAGGTGAAACATCACATAGTCCCTCATCTGTGAAGGGCTTGATGTCGTAGGGAAGGAGACACTACTAGCTGGCGCAAATATCACGTCCTTGGTGAAGCCACCCGATGGTGTATGACTACGAGTGTGTTGTGGTCAGTAGGCACAGCCACTTCATGAACTTTGTTGAAATGAGGTTATTTTCGGCCCCATTGTCAAAAATGAAATGTAGTGTAGAACCCTTCACACACATCTGTGAGTGGAAGAGGTGCTCCCCCTTCTCTAGATCTTCAGGCTTAATATTTTGGATGTTGGTGCCAGAAACGATGGAACTAGGCACCATGTTAATAATATAATTCCCTTTTTCATTTCCCTTGTCATGTTCTAACTCAGAGTCAGAACATACATATCATTTAGAAGCCTTCAGCTTGGCCACTAGTGACTTCTTGGCTCAACATTCACTCGTGTTGTGAATGGGGCTCTTATGGAACTCACACCATTTTCATGTATCCTTATTTGTCTTTATGTTGTTGTTCTTTTCTTGTGGCTTTAGTGGGTCATTGTGGGTCATCTCGCCTTGCATTTTTCCTTTCTTATTGAGTTTGGGGGCACCTTTCCCTTCCTTCAGATTCATAGATCCAAAGTCACACTTATTTTGTTTAAATTTATGTTCGATCCTGATAGTTTATCGATAAGTGGCACCAAGCAAGGAGATTTATAGGAACTCCACCTTATCCCAGATGTATTAGTGTAGAAAATCATGGAACATGGGTATGAAATCCCACTCATAATCCTTGATACCCAACTTCCTGAGAAGGGAATGAAAAATATTGATGAACTCTGACATGTATTGGTCCCTTTCCTTCCGTAGTGTGGTCCACTTTATGTATGTTTCTGCATAGATCCTCACAAGATAACACTACTCCTCGATGTTATCTTAGAAATAATTCCAGGTGGGTGCAGCTGAAAATAGTGAGGGTTCCCTCTCATCCCTCTTCTCACAGTAGGTGTCCCACCTGTTGTTGACGTGGGTGGCATCTTTGAGGAGTGTAAAAGTAATCTTTTTCCAATTGGAAAAATCATGAACCAAAAAATATCCTTCTAACATATATAACCATTTATATGTGGCATCCACATCTATGTGTCCTTCAAACATGGTGATGTTGAAGTTTACTTGTACCTTAAAGGGAGTGGCACCTCCAGAGTTGTTGTTAGATGAAGATGTGTCATCTGTGGGCAGCCATCGAATGATTTGGGAAAAATTGTCAATAATCGCATCCCTCTATCACTCAATGGCTTCTTCGAGAAATATTTTGAAAGGATCTCTTACTTCTCGTCTTTCGTTTCTTCCTCCATGGGATATCGTCAGGGTTTGCAAGGCTAGTCTTGCAAATATTCAACCAATTCAAGCCCTAATTCCTTATACCTTGACCTCATTAAGGACATGTAAAACAAATCAGCAAAATTGAAGACCTCTCTCATACCATTGATCTTGAATTATATAGGAAAAAAATATAATACATATATAAAAATAAGCATAGAGATGAAACAAAATTGAAACTTCATTTCATTAATATCAAAGAATTGAGGTATGCTTACATACAGAATGGAAATAAACTAGTTGGGGCAATGGTATATTATCAATTAGAAGATATGTGGTGGATACATTCCTCTAAACTATGTTATAATGAGGTTGAAGAGATTTTTTATTATTGAACAACAAAGGGAAATCCTAAACAACCAAAACCCTAATACTAGGAGATGGAGCACCGAGAGTTTGTGGGCCCCATTGGGGTTAGTTGGGCAACCAACTTATTGGGAATGTAACTTGGTGATATGATATTCGTTTGGCATGTACGAAACCTCATTGGAAATATATCTCTGAGTACTACATGATTTACGAAGGCCCTTTCATATGTATATGACTTGTTGTGGACCTCAAAAAAATGTCCTTTAGGGGGTCAAAACAACTCTAGATGTTCAGGACCTGAAAAGCTACTAAAATTAGTAAATGTTGTTATAATCAATGAAACTAACTAGAGGCCTAAATCGAATGGGTGGGTGGACACCAATAATCACCTGGATTACGCCTCCCCCCATTGTAAGTAGTGGACCCCATTTCATGAACAGCATCCATGACGTGAATAAATTTATCTTGAACCTAGTCCCTAGAAAGCCACTTGCCCCATGATGAAGGCATTGGCATGCTTTGACAACTCGATAGAGTTGGATCCTTTGTTGGCGAGTGTACTTGATCTATGTGTCCATGATCCTGTTGTTTTTTGCATGTTCAATGTAGTTATGGTTGAGATTTGTTGGTGTCAGCTCCTCAACAACTTTGAATGCATCTGCCAATGGGGTAAACTATGGTCGCAACTTGTCAACATTGAATATTGGGTGTAGACCAATGAGCGGTGGAATATTAACCACGAAGGAATAGTTCCCTACACCCTTGGTGATATTGTACAACCTGTATCGGAGTGGGAGAATATTGCGCTGGGGCTCGATGTGGTACTCCTTCTACAAATTTAACCAAACTTTGTCGCCCACCTGGAACTTATGTGGAAACCAATGATGATCATGCAATGACTTGTACTTGGCATTAGGTCTATCCAATATGTCATGTAACTACTAGAAGATGTTCTTAATGTGCTCAATGAAGTTGTTATCCTTGTCAGCTTGGAAATAGACATGAGTTGATTCTTCCTGAGTGGTTGCAAATGGTATGGCCACATCAATGGGACATAGTGGCTAGAACTCCAATCCCACCTAAAATGGGTTGTGTCTAGTTGAGTTATGGAGAGATCTAATGTAGTTTTGTTGGAAATAGGGGAGGGTTTTGTACCATGTGTGCCAATGCGTTGAGTTGTACATGTGCAATATGTGCACGATCATCCTATTAGTGACCTCTATTTGGCCATCAATTTCAAGGTGGACTTTCGTGGACATAGTGAGCTTGGTATCGAACATCGACGAGAGGCTTGAAAAAAATGTACTGAAGAACCTATTGTTCGAATCTCAAATCATGGACAGGGGGATCCAAAAATTGTACCGAAAATCATTCAAAGAAGAGATTAGTAGTAAATTCTACTATGATATTCTTCTTGTATATTACCAGAATGGTCATCTTAGAGAATTTGTCGATGACCATGAAAACATAATCATTTCCATGGTTAGTAGAAGTAAGGCCCAACATGTAATCCATGGATATGGATTCTCAAGGCCCACTAGGAGTAGACAAAGGAGCATATAGGCCTTCATTTTTTATAGTTAGTTCAGAAATGACACAAGTAGTGTTGGATCTAATGTACTTCCCAACTACATGTCAAACATTTATACAATAAAATTACTTCTGCAATATTGCCACTATTTTCTCTACTCTGAAATGTCCAACGACCCAACTATTGTGCACCTCGCAAATCATCTTGGCATGTTGAATTGAAGGAACATAAAGGTGTCCCAGGTGGAATAACAGTGCACCTAGAGGTAAACATATGGAACTTTCTTTCATTCTAGGAGCGTCTAGTATGTGTTTCCAAATTATGGGTCACTCTTGTAAAGACGCGGCCACCCTGAAATCATGTTTCCACAAGAGTCTATCACAGTGGTCAGTGCCAGGACTAGTGGTCGGATGAGGTAGTCTGCAATGGCATTGTTGCTTCCCTTCGTTTAATTTATGTTCAAATGGAACTATTGCAGGTATGTGGACCATTTTTTATGGCGCTTCTTTTGTAACTTTCCTTGTGTTTGTATGAACTTCATGGGTCTGTGGTTTTTGTGGATGACCATTCCCTTCCATAGAATGTAATTCTTCTATTTTCAGAAGACCTACACAATGGAATACATCTCTTTGTCATAGGTGGTATACTTTTCAATTGTTTCTGAAAGTTTCTCACTATGATATGCCACTCAATGCACATAGTAAAAACTACACCAATAGCATAGTTAGAAGAATGTGTATCAATCTCAAATTGTTGTTGCGGGTTTGGTATTGTGAGAACTGGTGCAAAGAAAAGTTGATGCTTCAACTTGGTAAATTCCTTCTGTTAGGGTTCAAACCAAAAAATCATTGGTTTTTCTCTACCCTTGGTGGCTTGACTCAAAAACCAAGTGATATAAGAGAACCCCAACATGAACCTACAGTAGAATTTAGCAAGACCTAGAAAGGTTAGAGCTCTCTTAGAGTGGCTCGGGCTAGCCAATCCCGCATAAATTGTACCTTGGCTAGGTCCACATGCACACCCTTCTCATAAATGATATACCCCATATATTGAAGTTGGGTCATACCAAAAGTTCATTTCACCAAATTAGCACACAGCTTGTGTTGCTGCAGATTTTGGAGGACCTACCAAATATGGTGGAGGTGGTCTTCCCATGTCTGATTGATGATAAGGATGTATTCCAAATAAACTACCATGAATGAATTTGTGAAGGATCAAAAGATGTCACCCATCATCATCATGAAGGTTTTGGAGGAAATCCTCAACCCGAATGGAATGACTAGCCATTCGGAAAGGCCCTCCTTTGATTTGAAGTCAATCTTCCACAAATAGGAGGGTTCAATTGGTACCTAGTGATAACTAGACTTCACGTCAAACTTGCTGACATATTTTTCACCATTGAGCTGGCCTAGAACATCATCAATCCATGGGATTGGATACCTATTATGGACAGTGATCTTATTCAGCACCCAATAGTCAATACAAAGTCTCTAAGTCTCATCCTTATGTTGCACCAACATGATCATGCTCCCACAGAGAGGTGAGCTTGGCATGATGTGCCCTTTTTTCATCAAATCCTGAGTCTACCTCTTGATTTCATTTTTCTCTATAATAGACTATTGATAGATGAGTTCGTTCGGTAGCAGTGGACCTAAGTTCAAATTGATGGACTTCTTAACCTAACAATGTCAGGGTACCCCTGTTGTTGAGGAGAAGATGTTCGTTTACTCCTCCATGACCTTCTCCATATTCTATTATTGTGTGGAGGAGCCATATATCAAGGGATTGGATGTTGTCATAATGTTATTCTTTCCCTAAGCGAAAATCAAAAGGAAGAAAAAATTATCAGTCTAGGAAGTGATCTTACTACATTCTTTGTAGAGATAAAATAGATGCTGGTTGGAAGTGCTACCTGTAGTATCATGTATAGCTTATTGTCTAAAGCCATAATAATAGTGTGATGCCTATACTCATACACAACATGATGCTTCTAAAAGTATGGTCGGCCTAACAATACATCACAAACTTCAAGAGGAGCAACATCACATAGAAACTCATTCGTGAAGGGCTTAACACCATAGGGAAGATGGCACGGTTGGCTAAAACATAGAACTTATCCTTAGCGAAGCCACCTAATGGTGTATGGTTATGGGTTTGGTGTGGTCAATAGGCATATACGCTTCACGACCTCTTTTGAAATAGGGTTGCTTTGGCTCCCACTGTCAAAAATAAACTATAGTGGAGAACCCTTCACCCACATCTATGAGTGGAAGAGGCAATCCCCCTCTTCTATATCTTCGGGCTCAATCTTCTAGATATTGGTGGTGGAAATGGTGGCACTAGGCTCTGCATAAATAATCTACTTCCCTCTTTCATTCACCTTGTCAAGTTCTGACATAGAACCATAACTTGCATTTGATTTGGAAGACTTTAGCTCGACCACCAGTCATTTCTTTGCTTGACAATCACTCGTGTTGTGAGTGGGACTCCTATGGAAATCACACCATTTTCACATATCCTCCATTGTCTTCATGGTGTTATTATTTGCTTGCAGCTTCGATGGGTTATCCTCGGGGTGCCTTTCCCTTGCTTCAGATTCGCAGATCCAAAGTCTCACTTCTTCTATTTAAATTTCTTCTTGATCTTGACAACACATCAATAAGTGACACCGAGTGAGGAGATGTCTAAGAACTTCATCTCATCCTAAATTTATTTGTTTAGATAGTTGTAGTAAGTAAGTAACCAATTTCTCTTAAAATCCTTGATACCCAACTTCGAGCGAAGGGTATGAAAAACATTTTTGAAGTCTGGCACATATTGGCCCCTTCCCTGTCACAACGTGGTCCACTTTATGTATTTATTCTCATATCTCCTGGTAGGGTAATAATGCTCCTTGATGGCATCTAAAAAAAATCCAATTAGGTGCAACTGAAAAAAGTGAGGATTCCCTCCCCTTCCCCTTCTCATAGTATGTTTCCAACTAGTCCTTGATGTGGTGGATGGCTTTAAGGAGTGAAAAATAAATATTTTCCCAATTGGAAAAATCATGAACAAAAAGATGTCCTTTTAATAAATTTATCCATTTATCTATGTCATCCGCATCTATCTTCCCTTCAAATATGGGAATTTCCAAGTTGACTTGTACCTTAAAGGGATTGGTGCCTCCAGATTGATGACTGGATGAAGATGCGTTGCATGTGGGTAGCCACAGAAGGATCTAGGCAAAGTTTTCCATCATCGAATTCCTCTATCGCTCGAGGGATTTTTTGAGCAATATTTTGAAACAATATCCTTCTTCCTCATTTTTATTTTCTTCTTCCATGGGAGGTCATCTTGGTTTGCAAGGGTGGTCTTGCAAAGGTTCAACTAGTTCGACACCTAACTGCTTATACCCTTACCTCAATGGGGAGATGGAAAGAAAAAATGAGAAAGAGTAGATCACTCTAATAATGTGGGTCCTAACTTATAAAGAATGGAACATAATACATATATAAATATTAATACAAATATGCAATAGAAATAAAACTTCATTTCATTAATATCAAATAAATGAAACATGCTTACATACAAAATGGAAATAAACTAGCTCAAGCGATGGTAGCTTGTCTCTAAGAAGAGATGTGACAGCTACATGGCTCTAAACTATGTTAAAATTAGGCTCAATGGCCTTTTTATTATTGAAAAACAAAGGGAAACCCTAAACAACAAAAAATTGAATGCGAAGAGATGGAATGCCAAGAGCTTGTGGGCTTCGTTGGGGTTAGTTGGGCAGCCATCTTCCCGAGAACATAACTTGGTCATATTATCTCTATTTGGCACGTACGATACCTTGTCAGAAATATCTCTTTAAGTATTATAGGATTTGTGGCGAGATCCTACATATGGTTGTGGACCTACTACGGACCACAAAAAAAAAGTCGTTTAGGTGGTCAAAACAATCTAGTAGGTTAATGATGAAAAAAACTACTAAAAATAGTAAATGTTACTATAATCAAGGACACTAATGAAACTGACTGGAGGTCTAGGTGGAATAGGTAGGGATTCACCAATATTCACTTGGATTAGTCCCCCACAACTAGGATGGAATGGTCCCCATTGTTTGCAAAGCCTCCATGGGGTGAGGAATTTATGTTGATCATGGTCCCTAGTGAGCCATTTTCCCTCGTGAAGGAGTTGGAATCCTTTCACAACTTGATATACCTAGATCATCTACTGGCCAATGTTCTTGATATGTGTTTCAATGATCCTATCAATCGTGGCTTGTTCTATGTAACTTGGGGTTGAGCTCTGTTGGCGTTAGTTTCTCATCAATGTCGAATGTGTCCAACAATGGGGGAATGTTTTGTCACATTCGGTCCGCATTTATTATTGGGGTAGGCCAAGGAATTATGGAATTATGAGCTCTAAGGAAGTATCCCCTACAACCTTTGGGATGGTGAATTACCAATATCAGAGTAGGTGAAGCTAGCGGTGGGGCCCAATATGGCACTCCTTTTGCAAATGTAACCAAACTTTGTCACCCAACTGGAATTTGTGTGGCACCCGATAATGATCATGACACTTCTTATACTTAGCATTCACTCTATCCAATATGTCACAAACCTACTAGTAGATGCGTTGAATGCGCTCAATGAAGTTTTTGTCCCTATTAGCTTTGAACATGACATGAGTCAATTCTACCTGAGTAGCTACAAATGGTATGGCCACATCATTGGGACATATTGGCTAGAATCCCAAGCTCACCTGAAAGGGGCTATCACTAGTTAAGCTATGGAGAGCTTTTTTATAGTTTTGTTGGACATAGGGGAGGCTTTCATCCCATGTGTGTGGATGCTTCAAGTTGTACATGAGGAGAATGTGCACGATCATCCTATTGATGACCTTTGTTTTTCCATCGGTTTTGGGGTGGAAGTTCATGAGTTTAGTGAGATTGATATCCAACATCGCTTAGAGTCTTGAAAAAAATGTACTCAATAACCTATTTTCCTAATCCAGATAACTCCAGAGATGCTTACGAATAAGAGAGGGCTCAAGAAAGGGTCAAAGATAAAAATTGTAAGATTTCAACAAAACCTGGACCACAATGTAGTGCTCGTCATCTTGATTCCAATAGTGATAATGACACTCAAATTAGGATTCATATGCTCAAGATCTTCGCAACCAAATTTTTGGTCAAACTAGGGCCCTAGCTAAATTTGGCATACCAAAAGCTAAATTTGGAGTCCAGCTAAAATTGGTAGACTCACCAAATTTAGTGGAAACTAATGAGATGACAAATTGGTACTTCGCTGTGATGGTTTCCAGGGGTTGGAATAATAAAAGGTGTCGACTACTTAAAATCATTGATGACCTCAAAAATCAGGCAGAAACATTTCAACCAATATCTTAAAAAAAATAAAAGAAAAATAGATAAAGATGGGTGGCGGGCCACCAATCCTACCACCCCCAATGACGTATTGGTTATATTATATTAAAAATAAAAATGTGTGTTGGCAGGTCGCCACCCCCTTCAACCATAAAACACAACATATTACGTATGTGGGTTACCAGAAAGATTCGAACTTGCCTAACTTTCCAAGTTTTTACTCATTTTTCTTAGTATTTTGCAAGGAGTCTCACGCTGTAATTAGTTTCCTCATCTCAGTAGCAAAATTTTATTCAACCCGTAGAACAAAATCTTTATGGAATCTTGAGGAATCTTTTAGATCCCCTGGGGCTCGAAATTGATAGTTTCAAAACCAGGGCAACTTTATGCACATTCTTCGCAAATTTTCACAAGGAATGTGATGGTGTGACCAAATACTTCATCACAACATTTGAATTCTAGCCAACCCATTAGAAGGATTCTTTGGGGAATCTTTGAGATTTCATGGGTTCTATATTTTGACTGAAACAAAAAAGTGTTAGAAAATTATATATTAAAGAGAAATGGAACACATAAAATATATTCTAGAAATACAAACACAGAAAACACATCAAACAAGAGAGATATGTGGTTCACCCAATTTCGACTACGTCCACGGAGAAATAACCAGTCCTTCCTTTTATATTGTCTAGCAATCTAAAGAGGTACAACCTACAACAGATCCATTGTAATTCCCTCTTTTATCTCACACAACCTCCTATCTCTTTCTCACTCAGAATACGGATCTGGAACATGTCTTACCCCCTTCAATAGCCATTGATTTCCATTCTGCGGTTTTATGAAAACTATACCCATTCCAATGATTTTACAGGGTTTATCATCACCCAATCAAACTTGTCCAAGATCTCCTTGAACATAATCATGAAAATGTTTCCTATCAGGTATGGCATGGAATGAGGCCCCTGAATCTACCACCCAAGCATCAATAATATTTTCTAAAGAAAGAATCAAAACATCTTGCAACACGTCACCTATTACATTCACTTCATGATTATTTTCTTGTTGCAAATCTCATTCTTTTCCCTTCCGAGACTTGCATTATTTCCTTAGGTGTCTTTTCTTCCTACATTTCCAGCACACTATCCTCGATCTAAACTTGGATCTGCCTTTTCTTGACTTACTGCGATAACCAGGGCTCTGTCCTCTTTCCAATTTTCTTCCCCTAGTCTCTGCAGTCAAAACATTACTTGATGTCTCACTAGAGCTTTTCCATTGCATTTCCTCGCTAAGGATTGCACCGATAACATCATAAAACTTTAAAGTACTAGATCCAGAGATAGAGTTACTAGTGGCCATAACTAAACCATTCCAACTTTCTGGCAATGAGCACGGAAATAACAGATCCCTAACTTCATCATCAAAAGTTACCCCTACAAAACTTAACTAACTGGTGACTGTATTAAATTCATTTAAATCTTCAACAACAGATCCACCTTCTAACATTTTCATATTAAATAAACACTCCATAAGAAATACCTTATTTGAGGCTGAGGGTTTTTCATATAAGTTGGTCAATGTCGATATTAAACTCTCTGTTGTCGTTTCCTTTGAAATATTAAACGCTACCAATGCCGCTAGGCACAACTATATTGTTCCAAGTTCCTTTCTATCGAGAATATCCCATTTTGTGTTTTTCATACTCGTCGACTTCTTTACCTTTCCACTCAATGGTTGGTGCAGATATCTATGATACAGATAATCTTCCATCTACATCTTCCATAGCTGGTAGTTTTGGTCGTTAAATTTTTTGACCCTAAACCTACCATCTTCCACCATTTATCCCACTCGAACCAGTAACCCTTTTCTCATGCGAGTTTATCAGCCAAATAGACCTTCGGCTCTAATACCAGTTGTTAGAAAATTATATATTAAAGAGCAACGAAACACATGAAATATATTGCATAAATACAAACACATAAAACAAGAGAGACACAGATATATGTGGTTCACCCAATTCGGGCTACGTCCATCGAGAAATAGCCAGTCCTTCCTTTTATATTATCCAGCAAACTGAAGAGATACAACCTACAACAGATACGTTGTAATTCCCTCTTGGGTGTCACACAATCTCCTCTCTCTTTCTCACTCAGAATACAGATCTACATAGCCGCAATACAATTCCCTCATATATAGCGAGAGGTTGCCTTCTAGGGAAAAAATCCCTAAATTTAACATAACTTCTACTGTCAAATCTCTGCCTAATGAATGGTCGAGATTGACTACAAAATTACAACGTTTTACAAGGCAATTTTACGTCTATTTTTAGCTTCGGGGGTGCTGCCCCCGAACCCCCCAGCAGGGTGGGGCTCCCAAAGGTCGCAGTCACCCACCCTAGACCACCCATGCAGGAAATATTTTATGGGCGGCATTGCCACCCCATTATGAACTTGGGTCCAATCGGTGATACCTTTGAATATAGAAGATAATTAGGCTCCACACCCAACAAAAAGGGTCAAGTTTATAGTCGTTTTTCACTATTTCGACAAGGAATTTAATGGTGCAGTCCATTCCTTTAGTAGAGGATTACATTTTTAGGCCATTCCCAAAAGTGGAGATATAAGGTGTCTTTTCTAAATGAATTTAATTTTATTTTGTTGAAGTTTAATGAAAGAGGCCCCTTCACATTGAGCACGACCTGAAAACGTAACCCATATTCGATGAACTCTGCTATAAACTTGTTTGTGTCTTTGATTCTCAGGGTTGTAATTTATTTATTATTCTTTTATGTGTATGCATTTTATGGTTAAATTCCCATTTAAATGCAATTTTGTATTCATCTTTGAACTGATAATATCTAGATCAAGTTTGGTATCATAGCGGGTCTTCTGTTAATGTGAATTGAAAGTGTATGATAACTAGGGAAAATCTCCAAAGAAGTGAAGGAAAACATAATTCCTTTTGATCTAGAAGTGGGGCATGCATCATGAAGAAAGAAAATGGCATATGAAGATGCTTGGTTGGAGGAAGAGTGGAATTATCATAAGGCCTTGTACGCCATGGCAGAAAAAGTGGACAAATTGTTTGCAGAGTATGAGAAGACAATGGCAAAGCTAGATAAGAAGGAAGGACCAGATGATGATGCCTTAGTGAATCATGAAGGAGGAGGAGAAGAGCCTCCTAAACCTGCCTCTCCATCTTCCAGTGAAAATTATTTTTCTTCCACTTCTCATCATTTTAGAGGTAGAAAAACTCATAGGAAGGCCTTTTTCAAGCTGGATGTCAAGTTCGATATGCTTGTGTTTGTGGAGCGCTTGGAAGGTATGTTTTTTGAATAATAATCTAGTGGTTTTCTAATAAATTTCCTAACCTTTTCTGCATTATAAGTTTAAAGAATAAAAGGGTTTTGATAAATTGTGTGAAAATGGACAAACGAAGCTCAATCACCAATAATCGATGTTTTCTATGCAGAAGGACGTGGAAACAGGGGATCATCGAGCAAAAACAAGAAGCAAAGGGAAAGCAACTGCTGTCCCATCGCTAGGGAACCGGATGTGGACGCGATCAAGAAAATTAGAGCTGAATGATCCAGGAAAAGAACGTGGGACACCAAGACGGAGAACGCAAGAAAGGAACGAGAAGAACTGAACGATTAGCGAATCCCTCAGGATCTCTGATCCTGAGGGATTGCTGCTTTAGCTTATCTTTTGTATCTCCATCATTTCTGTTATATAAAGATACCACGCCATTGAGCGTGGGGGGGAGATCAATTATTGTAATTACATGATTCAGAACAGCTTTGAGCATTAAGTTTTGCTGAGACCTGATTTTGAGTACCTTTGTTAATGCAATCAATATAAAGGACTTTGTGTTCACTTCGTTTCTGCATCTGAAGTAGCTTCAAGCGGTGTACCATTGGTAGCCAAGGGCCCAGCTCCGACGGTCACTTGCTGTTGTATCATACGGTGATTGGTGTGG
>APFE031059814.1:11908-27516 GCA_000404065.3 Pinus taeda | reverse complement strand
AGGTATGTACACACCTTGTCTTCTTTTGCAAATATGGATCCTTTGTAGCAGCAAAGTGGAGCATATTTGGCACTTGAATTTTTCCAATCATGAGATATGAAACCTATTGGTATAGGTAACCAACAAATCACAAAAAAGAGTAAGGTACAACCGAAGTCCTGACGCTGAGTCCTTCTCTAGAGGGTCCAGCCAGCATGTCTTCCAAGCATTCACCTTTGAAGTGGATCTCCCAAGTCAAAGAGGTCTCTCTCTCACATACAAGGCAAAAAATTCATGACCTTCCTCAAGCTCAAAAGCAATCCTCACACAACACACCAAATGCCTACAAAGAGCAGCACTAATGCACTAAGAATTCCTTAATCAAATTCTATATGTTCCAAACTAGCTGCTCATGGGAAATGGAGGAGGCTTATAAAGGAGAATGAATCTCCACGAATAGGTAAAGGATGAGCTCTCCCCCAAGATAAGTGGATGGTCAGTCGAACAAACATGCCAGAGAAAGGAAGGCGACCTCAACAATGCTAACAGCCAAGTCTGGAGTCATCTGGAAGGTTGGTTGTTAGAACAAATTCGCCTAAACAGGATCAGCGCGGGTGCAAAACTGGGCTGGCGCGCTGGCATCGCAGATCTATTATAGAAGAGGTCTGGTCAGCGCTCAATGATACAAGCGGAGGGCGAGCTGTCCGTGAAATTGGACCAGCGCGGAAAACACGTGTGCTTCCGCGCTGGCAGCGCAGCAATTACACTAGCCTCTGTCGGTCAGCGCGCTTATTTAATGAACAGACACGATGATTCAATTAACTTAGGCAAAGAGGGTTTTTAGCCATTTTAGAGAGCATAAGTGAGGTGAATGTGGATTTATGGCACAGTAGGGAGACTGACATGATGGCAGTGACATTTTACTGTGTAACAGGAATCTTGAGGAATTTTTGAGATTCCCTGGGGGGGCGAACTTGATAATTTCATAACCAAGCCAAATTTACACTCATTCTTCTCAGTCTTTCACAAGGAACATGATGGTGTGATCAGATTTTACAGTCATTTTCCATGACATTTCACCAGGAATTCAATGGTGCAATCCATTTCTAAAGCAAGGGTGTGAATTTTAAGGAAATTCAAGGAAGTTGAGATATAATATGTCCTTTTTACATGCATGTAGTCTAATTTTTCTTAAGATTAATGAAAGAGACCTCCCCACATTGAGGAGGGCTCGGAGATATAACCCACATTGGGCAAACTCTGTAACCAAATTATTTGTGTCTTTTCTTATGATGGTTGTCATTTACTTTAGCTTCTTTTATGTGTATGTATCTTATGGTTACATTCCCTTTTAAATGAAATTTGTGTGAATCTTTGAATTGAAAAGATATTGATTATGTTCGGATCTGATATAATGGATTGTGGAATCACAAAGTGTATGCACACTCGTTCAAAGAAGAGCTTAGTAGTGGTTTTTGATGCGATACTCTTTTTGGAGGCTAGTAGAATGGCCATCTTAGAGAATTTGTGGAGGACCAAAAAAACACAGTCATTTCCATGCTTAGTAAAACGAAGGCCACACATCTAATCCATAAAGATGGATTCTGAAGGCTAAATAGGAGTAGGTAGAGGAGCATATAGGCCTTACTTTTTGATGGTTTTTTTGGAAATGGCATGGGAAATGTAGCATATGATTTACTTACCAACATCCTATCGAAGTTTCGCTTAATAAAAATACTTCTACAACACTACTATTGTTTTGTATAATCTGAAAATGTTGAGTGACCCATTTGTAGTGTGCCTCAAAAATCATCTTGACATTATTTCTTAAATGAACATAGAGGTGTCCTAGGTGGCATAATGGTACACCCTTGAGGTGAAAATTTGGAACTTTCTTACCTTCTAGGAGCATATGGTTTGTTTTACCAAATTATGCATCACTTTTGTAAAGATGTGGCCACCCCGAAGTCTCTAAATTCATTAATGCCATGACAAAAGGATAGCTAAGGCACTCTGCAACAGTATTGGTGCTTCCCTTCTTATACTTGATGTTCAATTGAAACTGCTATAGGTATGTGGACCATTCCTGACGAAGATCATTTTGTAACTTTCCTTGTGTCTGTATAAACTATATGGATCAATGGTTTGTGTGGATCAACATTTCCTTCCCCATATTGTAATGCTCCCATTATCGGCAAGCCTGCACAATTAAATACATCTCTTTTTCATATGTGAGATACTTTGAAATGTGTCTAAAAGTGTATATCTATTATATTCCACTAAATTCCCTGTCGAGTAAGGACCACACCAATAGCATAGTTGGATAAATCTATCTCAATCTCAAATGGTTGATGTAGGTCTGGTAATATCAACACTTATATAGAGGAGAGGCGATGCTTCAACTCAAAAAAAAACCTTTTGTTGGGATCCGGGACAATTTTTTTCTCTAACTCCACCCTTAGTGACTTGATTCAAAGACCAAGTGACATTAGAGAACCCAACATGAAGCTATAGTATAAATTGGTAAGACAGAAAAAGTTACGGAGCTCTATTAGTGTGGTTGGGGTTTTCCAATACCAAATAACTTGTATCTTGGTCGGTTCCACATGCACACTCTGATCATCAATGATGTACCCCAGATGTTGAACCTCGGTCATACTAAAAGTGAATTTCTACAAATTAGCACATAGTTTGTGTTGTCACATAGTTTGGACAACTTGCCGAATATGGTGGGGGTTCTCTTCCTAACTCTAGATGAATATCAATATCAAGGGCCACAAGATGTCATCCATCTACCTCATGAAGGTTGCAGGGGCATTCATTAACCTGAAAGGAATGAAGAGCCATTTGAAAACACCCTCCTTGGATTTTAAGGTAGTGTTCCACACATTGGAGGTTTCGATTAGTACTTGGTGATATCCAAACTTCAAGTCAATCTTGCTGAAATATTTGGCCCCCTTGAATTATTCTAGAAGTTCATTAATCCCTGGGACTTGATACCTATTTCAGATAGTGATCTTATCTAGTGCTTGATAATTAATATAGAGTCTCAAGGTATCGTCTATATTTTGTACCAACATAATCGGGCTCCCATAAGGTGATGAACTTGGCCTGATGTGCTATTTTTGCAATAACTCTTGAATCTTCCTCTTGATTTCATTATTCTCCTTAATAGATCATCTATATATTGGTTCGTTACGTTGTGGCACGCCAAAGGTCAGAAAAATGGAGTGCTTGACCTGATAGTGTAGAGGTACCCTTGTTGGTGAGGTGAAGATGTCCCTCTACTCCTCCACGGCCTTGTCCATCTACTGTTGTTGTGTAGAGGAGCTCTGTTTAGAGGCCATGGATGTCGCCATAATATTCCTCTTGCCCCGATGGTGAATCATAAGAAAAATTAATTTCCCGGTCTAGGAAATGATCTTACTACATTTCTTCACAAAGATCAAAGAGATGGTGGTAGGCAGTGCTACCTTTGATATCATGTATAACTTATTTCTCAAAGTAATAATAACAATGTGATGCCTAGAATCATACATAACATGTGGTTCCACAAGTATGATTGGCCTGATAATACATCACAAACTTCAAGAGGAGAAACATCACATAATACCTCATCTATTAAGGGCTCGATGTCATAGGGAAGGTGTTAATTTATGGTATGTTCTATGCTTAAGAGACATTTACATCAAATTTTCTTATAAGCCCAATATCAAATTCCAAAATAAAAATCACATCAACATGATAGTAAAATGCAGATGGAACATAAATATAAATAGTAGAAGACAAGCCAAGACAAGGGGACATAAGATGTGCCACCAACTAGGGACAAACCCCAATGCGGGAAACCCTTGATTAATTCTTCTTATATTCTTCAATAATTCAACAAAGAGAGAGAGATAATACAATTATACAAATCTATAATTTTATGACAGTTGCAACAAAACTCTAACCAACAAAGTCAAAGCTAGTCAAATAGGTTAGAATTGACCTCAAGTCAACCTCAGTCAACTCGGCCTCCAACAACAAGAATGTACATCCCAAAATAGTCTGAAATGATGGTCAAACTGCAGTCAACATAGGGATAGGTCTGCAGTCAACCCTTGACAGCCAATGCTAGTTAAAGGTTGGTCAAACAAAAGTCTGAATTGGTGATCAAAAATGTGGCTAGCCTAGGAGAGGTTGCCCAACCCAAGCTGCAGTGAAAGTATCCTCCACATTGGTCAACGCACCAAAACTATCCACCTGCACCTCGGTCAACCCAAGTCAACGCTGCCCTAACTAGATCTACGTCCTCCTCCTTCCCATGAGTGAGAGACTAGCTCCTCATAGGCATACCCAATCAAGATAGGAGAGAGAAGAATGAAGTGATGACATGATTGGAATAATGCCACAAGGTCTCCTCCTTTTATATGCCATGTTAAGGATAAGATGAGGGTGAAAAGCATTATTTTTCTTGCTGGTCGACCTTGAAAAATTTGTCAAGAATACAAATAAATCCATATCTCCATGAATACATGTTGGAATCAAATGATCATTAGATCAATGATACACCACTCGATGAGAGGAATCCAAGAAAAATATTAGCTACGATAAATAAGGTGACCCACATGGAGTTTGGCCTTAGTTTCCAATTTTAACGCTCCCTCTCAACTAGGGAGAACTCCATTTGCTAATCCATCTATTTGTCGGTACTATCTCTACCATCAATGCACTACTCTGCTGAACTATGAAGAATAAGAAGTGATGTAGAAAGTATCATACCATCCTCTATTGAGCTGAAGTTAGTCCGAGATAAAAGAGAGTGTCTAATAACACTCTTTCTGACCCGAAGTAAGTCCCAATGAAGAGAGTATTTCATACCACTCTTACTGATCCGAAATCAGTCCCCAATTAAAGAGAGTGTCTCATACCACTCCTACTTACCCGAAGTCAGTTCCAATTGATCTAAGATCAATATCATCCTAGCATTGAGAGTATGGTAGTTACACGATGCATCTATTGATACTGTTATGGTCCCTATCCTCATTTTTCTACTCATTTTCTAGATGAGAGGTACTTCTCATGAGTCCCAAAATGCATGGGTAGGATGTCTCTGTACGATAAGGATGAATCACTCATCCTACCTAGATGTCGCCATGGGGTGTCACAGGGGAAGGATGAACCACTCATCATTGTTTTTGAGAAAACTAGTGTCTTTTTTATCGACTAACCCTCTAGGTTTGGTAGCTATCCTGGAAACAACAGCTTAAAGCAATTCATGATTTCTTCTATGTATGATAGATAAGAGAAACACAAAGGAACCAACCTGAAACTTCCTCTTAATCCCTTGCTCAATCTTTCTCCCCCTTGACAGAGCTTGCAACTCCTCCTCGTACTTATCTCGCTTAGAGAGTACCTGTAGAAACACAGTAACAAAGAACCAACAAAACATCTTGATCTATTATATCATAAGCATTACATAATCAGATATATAATGAACATACAATAGCATTCACAAACGATAACATTCACAATTGCACAATTATATGGAAGAAAACTTGAAGAACATTATTAAATAGAAGGGAGAATCACAACCCAATTGTCTAATCCAACATCAATCCCTCTTCACCTCATAAAATAGCAAGATCACACCAACAATACAATGCTCTTTTCCTCAAATACAAACTATCAGAACTTCCTTGCAATTCACAATATTTCGGCCTCTGGATCTCTTAGATGAGGGATCCATTTATAGATGTGTGCAAGGGTGTGAGTCATCTCTGGGGTTTTGATTAGTGTCACTCCACTTGTTACAATTAGTTCCACTTGGAGATTTCTTGGATCTCTTACTCATCCCTAGGTGAATTCAAAGAGGCAAGTGTCATAGGAGAAGTTTCTAGAATATTCCATGAGAAACCACCTAGAAAATTGTCTCGGACATTTTTCCATCCTCACCCATCGCACCCTATAGAAGGCCCAAACAGTATGCATCGCACCTGGCCAGTGTAATACTCAGTATGCATTGCACCTTGCCAGTGGAGTAGTTAGTATGGTTCAGTTTAGGCCATTTCTAGATGGTTTTTTAGGTGGAACTTCTGGGGAATGATGTAATTAGATGACCATGTTCTTTTAGGCTAGAAAAAAACTCTTTTAGGGGTTGAAGAGCCCTAGTTTATCGACATATAATTTTGGGGTTGAAGCACCCAAATATGTCTATAACAATTGCCCCCTAAAACATGAAGTCGTAAATCTTGATGTCGGGTGAAATGCTTTATCATGAGGATCTAAGGTTTCGAACTGGAAGGTGACCTGCATAAGTTACAGTACAATACATCATCATAATATAATTTTCATGATCTAGATGAGGCGGGCATTCCCATGCTCGGCTTTATAAATATATTTCATGTACATAGATTAGATGGTCATCTGTAGATGCAGGCTGGTGATTCTTCAGATGTAGAGTCATCATCCTTGGTTCAGATGACCATCTGTGCAGCGCCTTTGTACATTTGATGTTTTTATATCCCTGAATATATCACAACTAGATCCGAGGTATTGAAACTCATTCAATCTTCGTCTGATGTACAAGTCAATCCATGTGAAGAGATGTTCTAAAGTCGAACATGGAAAGACATCGCTTGATTACTAGCCAATAATGTGAGTTGTTAACAGGTGCGAGAGGAATCACCGATAATGATAATGACCCTCAAGGTACTACAGTACAATTCACGTGGTGTGAATATATGATCCGATGTCGAACACCACGGAAAATCTTTCGGTGGAAGGCCATTGATGTCAACCTATTGTGGGAAGTGAGAAACTTGCCATTGAGGCATGCAAGCTTCAAAGCACTGAAAGGGGTGTTTCTAAGTCAACTTCTTGCATAATGAGCTGATGTCAACAAGAAGTGACTCATTGTAGGAGGGCCTTGATGTATCCCACATCTCCAACATGAAAACAAAGGAAATGATTTCTAGAGGTGAAAATGATCTGAGGACACAAGGTTCAAGAATGGCAGTCATGAAAAAATCAAGGTTGGAGGTATTGCAGTGGATGAGGCATTAACTAGATTGTGGTTTCTCAACTGAATGACTTCTCTTGAACATGTCAACGACACTGAGATGGATTGGTAGCGTTAAATCCTAAAAGATGGATGGTGTAAAAGAGCAATGGTGAGATGAACGGTGAACAGAATAACCCAACCTGACTCAATAATGGTGATGGAGTGAAAGTGTCATGTTCAAGAGTGACCTGCTACCATAAGTTTCTTCAAGTTTTTTCCCTTTTTCCCCAATCATTGCTGACCAGTAACTCTTTATTTTTTTCAAGCTTGAGGAGGATAACATATGCTTGTTCTATAATTTTCCCTTCGGGCAAACCTGCGCTATGTTTTAACGAGTCTAGCGATAGTGAAACTCAGCCTTATCTAGAGTGGACAAGTTTGTCGCTATTGTTTTAACGAGTTTAACGACAAGGATAACTCAGTCCTTTTCATTTTTAGAGAGTTTAAAAAGGGACAAAAAGAAAAATCTAGAAGTTCTTTTTCATAGAATAATCCCTTAAGTTCGAAAAAGGATAAAATAATAAAAAATGGATGACTTTTCCGATCACTTTAATGAGCCGAAAAAGACAAGCGCTCAATCTTTTTTGTGAGATAATCCCTCAGGTTTGAAAAATATTAAAATATACAGGAGGGATGACATTTCAAATCACTTTAACAAGCAGGAAAGGCTGGTGCTCGACAATCTTTACATATTTAACGAGTCTGAAAAGGGTTTAAAGGAGACTCAAATTTGAGGAACGAGTGGTGTCTAGGGTAGCAACTGGTTCTGGGTAAGCTTGGAACTTCACAAAACATGGTTCTTTCTGTGAAGAGGTTGGCTAATAAGACCACTCGTCAGAGCTGTTCCTCAAAAAGGGTAGACAACCAAGTGGAAGCGTATGATTGGCCAAAAGAATGAAGGTGATGAGAGGTACACAACCAAGGTTCAAAAGGTTGATAGAATGGCAATCACAAAGGTTAGTTACTCCAGGTGGGTTCATTTTTTAATGAGCTTGAACCATGGGGGAACTCTGCTTGGTTTTTTTAGTTTCATTTTTTACGTAAGCTAGAAACGAAAAAACTAAAAAGCTAGAAAGACAAAACTAAAATGCTAGAAATGACAAAACTAAAAATTGAAAATGGTAAAAAGGTTTGCATGCCCCCAGCATGATGAAAAGGAGACTCTCTTGTAGCCATATGGAAACTACTGAGGTTAGGTAGGATGGTTTCTTCCATAAGACAAAACACTTCCTTGGCTTCATGCATAGAATCTACAAAGGCGAATGGTGTGTCAGACCAATCACATAACCTACAGGGAAACTTATCTTTTCAACTAGGTTTGTCCATAGAATAGACAAGGGTGCATGCCCCCTAAGCTTGTTTACATTCACCAGACTACTCATAGCAATTAGGTGGATGGAAAGAAGGTTCAAGAGATGTCACTGATGTAAAAGGACTAATTAGGGATGATGATTGAGTTGGAGCTATGCTTGGACCGGGAAATGAAAGCTGGTCAACAGTGACAATTTTTCCTTCATGTGGGAAAGACATCACTCGGAAGAGTGTCGAAACAATAGCTTCCATGTTATAAACATAGTCACGTCCAAGGAGTAGATTGTAATCTAACGGTCCTAGGACTACCATCACGTTCAAATGAACGGTTTTCCTTCCTAAAGTGATTGGTAACTTAGGAAGGATCCCTAATGATTGACTGGTTACTTTGCTAAAGCTTAACAGATTTTGCATAATAAGCATAAGCGATGGCGAACCAAGCACTTTCCAAGTAGTTGAGGAAAGGATACTCATTGATGCACCCTCATCTATGATAGTGCTAGACACGATCATTTTGCAAACTTGTACTATGATCCGAAATGGTACATAAGAAGGAAGGCAGGATCTTGCTAGTCAATTCCAATCAAAGGAATCGACTAGACTACTTGGAGATGGTACTGGATAAATGGGTGGATTAACTCCGAGAGCTGGGGGATTTTCTTCCTGTTGTGAAGGAATGGGCGGATTGCCCCCAAGTTTATCGGAATCTGAAGTAACAAAAAGAATTTGAATGGTATCATTCTCACTCTCTTCGGGAAGGGTACGATTGTCTAAAGGTAAAATTGGGTCAACTATCACCTCGACTGGTTGACTTTGGTCGGGTATAGACTAATGAGATTCACTTTCAAAGAGAGCAATTTCGACTGACGGTTGATTTAAGTCAGTCGGTTTTTCAACTAGTAAAGGATTTGGGGAGAGTTTCCTGTAGCTAGATGGAAGTCATTGCGATGATGCAGGACGGTTATTCAACACTCTTTTAGCTTCATCCAAAAAAATACAAAGGTGAAGGGTATGGTTCCCTTCACATAAACTACATGGAACTCTAACCTTTCTCATCTGCCCATGAACTTTACTATCTCTAGTTGTAGGTGTGTTATCAACATGATTTCCAGAAGTTGATGACACAGGATGATGTGAATGGGGAGACCATTCTCTCAAGATCCAAGGAAAACAAGGACAGTCTCGAGAAAAATGGTCACCCACACAAATTATGCATGGAAATTTGGCTTTGGAAAGTCTAATGTGTGGATTTTCATCAGATGATGCATGGTTGCCCCCTTGCTGAACTGGCTTCTTCTTCTTCTCCTTCCCTTTTTTCTTCTTCTTAGTCACCTGATTACTAGCATCACTACTTTCACCAAGCAAAGAGGAAGAAGGGGAGGGAGAAACAAACGAAGAAGAAGGCGAAGGGTCAACTTCAATATTAACTGGAGGTTGATTTGATTGTGGAGGAATCACGGTATTTTGAACCACAAAGATTGAGAAAAGCCATACTGGCAAGCCAATTGTAATCCCTGGGAGGGACAAAGTGGCCATATATAGAGCACAAATATTTCCCCAAGAAGAAAAAGGACTAGGATTCCCCTCAAAAGAGATTCCTCAATTGGCAGATTCCGAATTTGTCTCCATATATCTCAACCTAAGATTGACTCAAGAACAGAGATGTTATTCCGAATTCAATTAATTTTAATGATGCTTTGACACAACTTTTCTTTTTCAATTTTTAAGAGTCGAGAAAGAGCTAAATATGACTCTAGTCCCCTTCGATTTTTAATGAGCCTGAAGTGACAAGTGCTCAGATGGACCTTTTATTTTAAAGAGCCGAAAAGGAACGAAAGTGACTACTCTGGAAAATCTAGACGGAGGGATTACCAAACCAATCGCAAAACTGCAATATACACCTTGGTGATAAATTAAAGAGAAATTGCCAAGGACTTATGTATGGAAATCAATCTTCGTGAATGCTATGTTCAGTGCATTGCAATCAATAAGGCGGCAAACTCGGCTTCCTATGGATAAAGGATATAAGCCTATTGTGGTCTCCCAATATATACGCGACGATACGGGGAGCACAATTCCATGCTAGCACTTGTCGTATCAAGGAGGAGGAATCACCCAACCTTCGATGAAAATGATAGTTACTAGTTTTTATGACGCCGGAACACATCTCTAGCCTAGACCTCTAAATGTGTTGCGTTAAGTTCCAAAGCATTGTTAGGTTCATTGAAATTTATCTTATAGTTGATCTTGTTTAAAGTTTGTCTTTCAATGGTTCACTGCGTGATGTTGATTTGAAATTCCTAAAATGCAATCTACAATAATAAACAATCTTTGTTTATTTTGAGCAATGAAAATCCTAGCTACTAGGGAAAGAAGATTACAATTCTTTCAAACAAAGAGCAAAGAGCACACACTAGTGTATTTTCCTAAATCATTTTTCTCACACAAGCTAAATGAAAATGCAAATGCATGTATTTTTTTTCATTCCCCTTAATGTGAAAAATGCCAAAAAGGAAAACTAAATGTAAAAAAGATCTGAAATATTTTACTCAAAGTGACATTTTCGACAATTTCTTTTTTAAAAGAGAAAGGAAGACTCAACGACACTTTTCAATTTCGAATAAAAAATGCTTTTGACACTTCGAATAAAAACAAATCAAACCAAATACATGACGAAAAGTTCAATCAACTATTCAGGGAAGGAAGAATCCACGACACTTCTCTTTTTGACACAAAATGGCAGTTACAACACTTTTTGTACCAAAGCGATAGATCGATTTAAGAAACTTTTCGACAAAGGATTGTAAATGATGAACAAATACATAAAAACATTTACTAATCCTAATCAATGGAGGCTAATCTATGTGATGCAAGTAGGCTTCAATAAGGAGGCAATTTTCATAAGCAGCGAAACAACTAAATGAAACTGAAAACAAGGACAATAACCCGCAATTTCTAGAATGGAAATAGGTTTAGTCAGTCATCACACCTGGTCTTCACAGAAACAGGGATCATCATACTTTACACACTCGAGAGGTGCGATGCATACTGGTTTACAGTGACAGATAGTGCGATGGGCCAGGGAGCGCAACTGAAGTGGGTTTTGACTCAGATGTACATTTGTTTTCAGTGAGTCAAGTTGAGCTATGATGGACAGTAAAGAGCAAAGTACAGAGGAATGATTCGAGAGGTTACTGAGCTACCAAAAGGGCATCTAGAATTCTTTTAAATCAAATGTTTAATTCATAAACTAAACCAGAGATTGACTGAAGCAGCAAGAGCAGTTCGAAGGCTACCTGGCTGACTTCGAGCTCTGTCTATAGCTTATAAATCAAACAATAACAACCAACAAACATCTAAACTCTCCCCAGCGGAGTCACCATTTTGTTTCTGGGAAAACTAATGTCTTTTTTATTGACTAGCCCTCTACGTTTGGCATCTACCCTAGAAACAATAGTTTAAATCAATTCACGGTTTCTTCTATGTATGATAGATAAGAGAAAGACAAAGGAACCAACCTAAAACTTCCACTTAATCCCTTGCTCGATCTTTCTCCCCCTTGACAGAGCTTGCAACTCCTCCCCGTACTTATCTCACTTGGAGAGTACCTGTAGAAACACAATAACAAAGAACCATCAAAGCATCTTGATCTATTATATCATAAGCATTACAGAATCAGATATATAATGAACATACAATAGCATTCACAAATGATAACATTCACAATTGCACAATTATATGGAAGAAAACTTGAAGAACTTTATTAAATAGAAGGGAGAATCACAACCCAGTTGTCCAATCCAGTATCATCCTCCTAGCATCAATCCCTCTTCACCTCATGAAATAGCAAGATCATACCAACAATACAATGCTCTTTTCCTCAGATACAAACTATCAGCACTTCCTTGCAATTCACAATATTCCAGCCTCTGGATCTCTTAGATGAGGGATCTATTTATAGATGTGTGCATGGGTGTGAGTCATCTCTGGGGTTTTGATTAGTGTCATTCCACTTGTTACAACTGGCTCCACTTGGAGATTTCTTGGATCTCTTACTCATCCCTTGGCGAATTCAGAGAGGCAAGTGTCATAGGAGAAGTTTCTAGAAGGTTCCATGAGCAACCACCTAGCAAACTATCTCAGACATTTGTCCATCCTCACCCATCGCACCCTATAGAAGGCCTAAATAGTATGCATCACACCTGGCCAGTGTAATACTCAGTATGCATCGCACCTTGCTAGTGGAGCAGTCAGTATGGTTTAGTTTAGGCCATTTCTGGATGGATTTTCAGGTGGAACTTCAGGGGAATGATGTAATCAAATGACCATGTTCTTTTAGGGTATAAAACAACTCCTTTAAGGGTTGAAGAGTCCTAGTTTATCGACATATAAGTTTTGGGTTGAAGTACCCAAATATGTCTATAACAATTATGTACACAACAAACCATTAGGGGAAGTGTTGGAGAGGTAAATCCCCTCTACGGATAGAGGCGATCCCTACTAGCCTAGAACGGGTCTAGCAACAATCAAACAATGCTATCACGGCAAGTTCCTAATTGCAACTAAAAGGTTAGGTGATGAAGACTACTTAGATTCAACGCTTTAGTTTGGTTAGGAAGAGACGTCGCCCACGTTCCTTTGCCTTGGCCGGTCACGATCCTCCACTATCCACGTGAATGGACCGCACACAAAGAGAACAACACAACACAAGCGTGAAATCTAATATATGCCAATTTATACTTCAGCCAGAAGGGTTATAATTCAACTCACCATTACAAGTACAACGAGATGGAACTAATGATAGTCATCTATTATTAATAATTCAACAAAGGAGAATACAACCAGCGTCCTGACGTCAAGTCCTCCTTTGGCTGGGTGCTCAGCTACACAAGTCTTGCAAAAGCTTGAAGGGGTGAGGGACAAGCTCTCTCTCTCTTTAGTGACAAGGTCTCCTTACTTAAGTAAATCCTTATGGATACAAAGAAGGCTTCTTGCAACTCCAATCTTTTGATATCTTCCTTTCCGCACAAGTATTGCCACAAGAGTTAGAACTAGCTTGCTCAAGCCATGGAGACAAGCTTTTATAGAGGAAAAGGAAGAGAGAAGGTCAATCCCCCACAATAATGGATTTGGCTTCATCACTTGGAAATTTCCATGGAATGGTGGCAAACTACTTTCCATCCAAGGAGATTCGAAGCCAAACCATCCTCACTCAACTTGGAATCAGTTTGGTGGATGAGTTGGACAGAACCTTCGGAGGTTTGATTAGTTCAAAACTTTGCCCAAAATGGTTGGCGCGATTGCGACTCTGGGACAAAGCGCTAATGGCACGCCCTTTCAATAGGATTTTCCCCATTGGCGTGGGCATAACACAGGGTACCAGCGCTAATGCAAAAAGGGTTGTTTTTAAGGGCAATGAGCAGGAGATGTCTTAAGGGCATATGAAGCTCATGTTTAGAGGTGAATAATGCAAGTGGTTTCAAGTCTTGTCACTTCTCACAAGTCCCGGAATGTGTCCTTCAAGGTGCAGGAGAGGGGTAACAGGGACGGTGAAAAACGGTGACAAATTACTGTGTAACACCAGTGTATCTTTATGCTTAAGTATCTTTCCTAACCTTTCTTCTTTTATGAGATAAGTTGTTTCAATTTGTGACTTATATTGTAGTTCTTCTTTTACTATTTATAATGATTCCTTATCGTTCTGCGCTTTTATACCAACAATTATAAGATTCAGGGCTCTTTTAAGTCACTTATGATAAATCTCAATTAACTTGTTCATTTTCTCTTTGATGGGTTTGATGTCTAATTTACTTTCTTTACTATTTAGCGTCAATTTTTTATTTATTTTTAATTTAAACTCTTTAATCTCATCTCTCAAAGTGCAATTTTCTACAACCATTAATTTTTCTTATTTTTCATTTATTGTAGTCTATCTTTCATTTTTTTTAAGTTTAGTTTAGTTTTGAATGATAAAATTTTATTTTCTAACAATTTGAATGTTTTGTCAAGCATTATAGCTAATTCTATTTTATGTTTCATTTCTCTTTCTTCTCTCCTTTTTTCTAATGAATTGATATGATCATAAAAACTTTATATGGTGAATTTGTTTGGCCTCCCCTTGTTGGATTGAGGCCTTGACATATGTAGTAGTGAAATGTTCATAATTTTGAAAAATAAAATAAAAAATAAAGTAAGAAGATAGAAAATACATAAAGAGACAGTATCGATATGGGTTATGAGTAATAGAGTATATTTGAGTAATAGAGTATATTCAAATATATTGCAAGTACGTTTTTAAAAATTTATTGATATGTAATGCTATAGATTGCAGAACCAATCATCATTCAAAAGTACTATAAAATGCATAACATAATTATATTATCACAAGTCCATTCAAACTTCGGGCACTGAAGGCTTACCAGAAATCCATTCAAAACTCCAATACACATTCATTTAGGGTTTCAAATTACACATTGTAGAATATAACACCACCGCATGTCCATTCAAAATCCATGCACTGCAAATATACCCGTGACCATAGAGATCATACCATAGGTTCAAAAGAGTCTATCTAGGAAGAGATTATAATAGACATTCTTTTGGGTTTCCCATTACTCATGATAAAGATATGCCCAAGCATATCAATGTTAAGATCACAAAAGTATAACAGATATGAAAGTATATGTCCACCACATACCCAAAAGTATGAAGGTTGGATATCCACCGCAAACCCAAGTATGTCAATATTAAAACTACATAAATATCAATATTAAGCTTTGGCTATTCATTACATGCACCATGGACTCGAATATGTTAATGTTAAGACATCCCTACAAAATTGAGTATATTAAAGTTAAAATCACAAAAGTATTATAAACCCAAAAGTATATATTCACAATAGGCCAAAAATATTAATATTAAAAAAATTTTTAAATAATAAAAAATATATTTTAATTTTTTAAATTGAGGTGAATATTAAAGAATAATTTTTAAATAATAAGAAAAATATATTTTTAATTTTTAAATTGAGGTGAATAGTCTTTTAATAATACACCAATTTATGCCTACTCTTTATATTTTTAATACACTCAATTTCCATTTAAATTTGAATGTGAAAGTATTTAATAGTTTTCCAATTCCAATAATTTAGGCAAATAGTAACATATTTATGTCACTCTATTTAAATCAACTTACAATGAAATTTGAAAAAATGATGAGCCTCTTTCCTTTAATTACTTACCTTTGTGTTTCTAAGTTATGTATTTAATTATAT
>APFE031059814.1:0-11888 GCA_000404065.3 Pinus taeda | reverse complement strand
AATTATTTTTTCTCTACAAAATCAATTTAAGTGATTTTTATGAACTTTATTTTATTAATATAAAGCATTTCTTAACACAAAAATCATTAAAAAAATATTATTATTTGGCAAAATCAAAAAAATAATTAGCGAAAAGTACATATTGGAACCATTAAAAGGATGATTGCACTGAAAAGTGCTCTCCAACCTATTAATAAAAATGAAAATAACCTGTATATAGAAAAAAAAAAAAAAAAAAAAAATCTAACTAAAATAATTTAAAAAAATATATATTATATATAATATATTGTGGTAGTTAAGGTTTATTTAATTGGCTGGTTATTAGTGATTTTTGAGATAGGTTTATGAAGAAACTTCATGGTTATTTCATATGAATATAACCTATGTAAAGGGGGGAATTAAACAAGCCTAAATTCATCTTAGCTCGAGATTTACAAAGTTGTCCATAAGGATCAGAAATATCTTTTCATTGGTAAAAAAGAGATTTGCATCTCAAGATATTTTGATTCTTTGGAATTTAAAATAAATTTAAAATAATAAATTATTTCTAGCTAAAAGTAAATAATTCCTAAACATATGATTTATCATATGAATATTAAAAATATAAAAATACAACAATTTTTTTTACTAAAAATTGATTTCATTTAACTCATTTTCTTTACTTGTGATTTTAGTAATTTAAAAATATAAATGTTAGCTTGTAAGCTTTTGTTGTATTCCATTGTAGAGAAAGAGTTCAGATTTTCCACTGTGGTAGTATGCCCATATTTCTAATCCCAAAGAAGATCCATCATCATTGTGACTTACTATCTTGATAATGGATTCCAACTATGACCTACTTCACATACCACTATGAAAAATCTGAACTTTTTCTCTATAATATAAAGTACAATAAATAAAAATAATACTACAATTGATTTCTTGCAATTTATTTTCAAAATAATATAAATGAATAACGCAAGAGATTGATTTTACACATTAATTCACTAAATAATATAAAGATTGATTTTATTAATTGAATAAAATTTATAATAATTTTTTAAATTAACAATTAGTTTAAATATCTATTTTTTTAAAATTTTATAATTATTTTTTATATAAGTAAACATATAATTAATTAATTAAAATAAAATTTATATTTTAAATGTTATATAACTAATTAAAATTTAAATATTTATTAAAAATTAGTGTTTGAATAAAAATAGTTTTATATTAAATAAAATTTGATTAAGATTAGATTTAAAATCATTCCCGATCGATACTCCATGAGTGACTCTGCTACAATGCTAATCCATTACATGAAATAGATAAGACACATGGAGCTTTACATATGCAATTGAAGCAGGTCTCTGGAATAGTTGCAGTAAATGAGGATAATGGTAATAATGTATATGCAAGAGAAAATTATTTGCCTTTCATGGTTGGTACAAATGCACTATATAACATATTCTTATTGTATGGGTCGATTGGTGGAACATATATTGCAGAGAAATGTTATTATGAGTTCATAGTTCACTCTATGATTTTCAAGCATTAATGATGGAAGATTGTTATTTTACATATAAGAGATCAATTATGGTTTTTTAGGTTTTTTAGGTGCGGTGAATTTTTTTATTTTTCTATAATTGAATAAGATTTAAGATTTTATGTACTTTTTGTAAGTAGATAGAGAAGTCTAATTGATATATTTGTCAAATATTTTGTTTTCTTGGGAAGCCCACAATTATTATTCATTCTATATATTTTTTCATGTCAAAGGATCCTATGAACATCAACTTGGATACTTGTGATATAACTTTGCTCCTCAAAAATTCTCTTTTTATTCTCAAAACTCCCAATGGATCCGCATCTATCTATATTCCTTATTATATTGTCCTGCATTTGGTTTCCACTCTTGTTATCATTACTTTCCAAGTTTCTCCTTTGATCAACAATGCTCAATTGCCTAGACCCCCTTCATGCTTTTACTTATCTTGTCCCCTTGTTCTTAATCCTATGTCTAGAAGTCGCGACAATGAGAAGGAGTGGTCATGGTGGACACAGAAGTCGAGGCAAAGATGGAAAATCCCAAAGTGAGCCTTATGCTTTGAGAGTTCAAGAGGCGACACAAGAGTTTTCTAACATATATTGGGAACAAACCCACTCAATATATGTTATCATATATACAATGTTGAGGATGAGATCCATCTTGTTTGCAGGATGATGCATGACCAGAACATCAATGATTATATTGGAAATTGGGTTATAGATGTAGGCAACTCAAGGGTTAGAGACAACAAATACTAGAACAATAATGAAATGTATCATCATATAAAAACAATGATAGAAGAGATTGATGTGATAGGTATGAGGTAAAAGAGGAGGTTCTTCTCCAATTGGATGAGATGTTACTTTAGTTGAAGGAGATAAATGCTAGACTGCCAACCTCTTCTTCTCAAGCCGCAAAAGACTCAGTTGCAGCCTATGCAGGCCCCCAAATTATCATTGGTGACAATTTCCACATCATATATTAGTTTGTCATGATTATATCTATGGTTTTTTCTCACAAGCTACTATCATAGGGCTCGGTAGCATAACTACTTCACAATTTTTTAGATAATAAAATACATATAATATAGTTAACACACACATAGGGGAGAGGCCCTGCTGACTCCCTGGTCATTGATTTCCAGTAAGCCAATTGACGGTTGTGATTTAAGTGGGGGACCCCCCCCCCCCCCCTGGCTAATTTCATATGGGAGAGGCCCCACCAACATAATGTCCATTGATATCTGAGAATAAATATTAATCGTTTGATCCATCTCGACTTAATCTAACCAAACAAGGTATGACCCTCGACCTATAGGTCGACCCAACCTACCTGAATTACTACAAAACTTACCAGGGGGGGTGTGGGAGGGAGTCAACCTTCAACCTCCCAGCTTAGAGGGTCCCACTTAAGCCATTTTCCATCTACTTGAGCCCATAGCCACATTCCCGGCCATAGTATGTGGTTGTATGGGTTTGCAACCTGGTCATCAAGGCTTAAGCCTCAGTCTCAGCACATACGAGCCCCCGACCCTTGGCCGTAATGCTAGTCACTTATGGACTTCGCCCAATGCTAAACCTAGTGCTCATTAACATTTAATTCCAATACACACACACACACACACAATACACGTCCATGCATAATGATACGCTTGTGCACAACTGAAACTTATTAGCACAGGCATATGTGTTAAGTAGACATTATGTCTTGGATTTCAACACTCAACTATATATATATATGACATAGTCAACTCATCTTGGACTCTACTCAATCCAGATTTTCATGTTATGTGCAAAAATTCATTATAATGATTCAAGGCTAAGGACCTCATCTATAAACAACTCCCCACACATGCATTCATCACAATATTCAGGTATCATTAAGAGCAATATCGAGAACCATACCACTCAGGTATGCAAGCATCCATTATAATGATTCAAGGCTAAGGACCTCATCTATAAACAACTCCCCACATATGCATTCATCACAATATTCAGGTATCATTAAGAGCAATATCGAGAACCATACCACTCAGGTATGCAAGCATCCAAATTTCTAGTCTTGCCTCATACATTGTGAGCATCATTTCAACTCGATAACTTTAACATACATTTACTACTATGGGGTCTATACATCTCAAAATATGAGTCCTATTGTTGGATTTAATTAGTGATAAAAGGCTAACACATAATTTTTCCTCTACAGGACCTTTGTGCCTTGATATCTCGTCATTTCAACTCAATGGTTAAGCTTACTAATTAATCTATTTAACATAAATTTGTATTCCTTCACCCAATTGTTACCCACACCAACCGCACAGTTGTAACCACTCTGAGCACACACACACATATATATACTTCCTTGCATAAACAACATTAATGCAGAACCATAGCCACAAGGAACCAGTTAAGAGAACTCTATCATTTTAATCACAACATGACCGTGCACCATCCAAAGAGTCAATAAAATGATAAACTCACAGTCTAAACATATATTTCATGGTACCTGTAACATGTAAAGAAATTTATCTTGAATTTAAATTGGGCAGCTAAGATCGGGACTTTGACTCTCCACCCAACCATCGACAAGCTACAACCACTACTACTTGTAGTTGTCACCCCGAGCCATATTCCAAAACTTAAGGATGAGTGTTTCTAGAGGATTTTAAACCAATGTTCACATTTAAAATAGGGTATTCCAAGGTCATGCTACCTCCACCCACTACTTACTCAATGGTTAACACATAGTGCATCCCTAATCCTTCCCTTTCCCTTTCTTTGTTTTGTCTTCAGAGAACTTGATGTCTCTGCATACCTTTTGTTGGTATGTGTGAGTTCCCCAAAAAAGGTGTTCCCCTTTCGCTGGTATGTGTGAGTTCCCCAAAAAAATTGTTCCCCTTTCACTGGTATGTGTGAGTTCCCCAAAACAATTGTTCCCTCTTTGCATATGCCTCTACATGTGTCTATGGGAGTCTTCCCATATCTGAATGGATGATTCCCCTATGAAAATCCTTCTTCTCCACAATTCCCTAACAGTCAACTTTCCTTGGACAACACAACCCATGTTTCCCTTAATGTTTTGTCCTTTTGTTAATTGTTGTTAGAGTTGAATGACACGTGTCCTTGTCTCTTCACTTAGATTTATTGTATAGTCAGCTATTTAATTTTTCTAATTAGAATCTTTGTCCCTCTCTCAACCATTTTAATTAATTAAAATTTGTTAATTTGTTTGTGATAAAGGAATATTAACCAAAATATCTTACAAGTTGTAAATGTAAAATAAAATACCCATATTACAGAAGAAAAAAAATGTGTAAGACTAGTGCAATATGATGCTTGCAATAGCATTCATTAGTGAAGCAATGCATGAATCATTTCACAACGTCTAAAAACTATCATAACTTAGTGCATGCATGCATTATCATTTAGAAAATTCACAGGGGACGATATTTTCCATATTTCTGTGCATATTGCGGAAAATTCACAAGGGGGAATATTTTCCATCTCTGTGTGCATATTAAAGAAAATTCACAAGGGGCTATGTTGGGCATGGGATTCCCCACAGCAGGTGTTGGGGCTCAAAGCCCAAGTTTTGGTCAAAGATGTTGTAAGACTCCGCGAATTGCGGACGCGGAGCGCGAGGTCTAGGATGAGTCATAGGGCTATCCTCCCTAAAATATTGTAATTTAATATAAAGTTGTGTCGGCATACCCATGGTTTGCGGACCATGGGATTGTATAAATAGAGAAAGGCTCTACGTGTAAAGATAGCTTAGCTTAGTAGATGAAAGGGAGATGTGAAGGCATGGTTAGAGCATAGAGAGGAATCTGAAGTGTACTGGATTGTATTAGTAGGAAGAGGCTCTGCAGCTGAGTGCGCAGAGGCCTAGTAGAGTTCGCAGCTGAGTGCGCGAACCCCTATAGCTAATTGCGCAGGGCGAAGTCAGGTCTGTACTTGGAATTGAAAGTTAATAAAGATAAGTTTACTCTGTTCATCTATTCTTGAATCTGTCTTTTGATCTTATGCATTACTTTCACTTTGTTTATTTACCGTGCGCACTCGATGAATACTCGTATGAATGCTTATATGTGAATTTAATCTAAGTAATCAGATAACAGAGACTAATTAAGGAAGACTTGGGTAAATAACACGGGACGCGATGTGGCTAGACCTGCGCAAAGACAGTGTCACAGGGCGCGGGGTGCCCGTAGGTGCGTATAGTGCAATAAGTGCAAAGGTTGGACCGCGTACTAATCACCTCATATCAGACATCCCCAGGGTGTGGAAACCTGGTTCTAGCACCCTCCCATACTACTTCGGGTGAGACCTCAGTCCGCACTCCTGGGTTGTTGCCGAAAGGGCCAGTAGTACGGGATTTGCTTGGCTAAATCACTTCCAAACCTGGGTTAGGCCCCACTAATCCAACAAATGGTTATGTTGCCAGGACCGGAATCTGCATAAGGGATGTCTAATGTTGTGACACTAGAACCCAACAAAAAAGGAAATTGAAGAGTGGTTGGACAAGAAAATTAATGAGTTCGCGACGCAGGAAAACAGAACTCCACTGGTATCTAAGGAGCAGTGGTTGGATCACTATTTTTACATTGAAATCCACGAGATTTTCTTTGCATCCTTTCCATTGGAGTTGTATGAGTGGATTGTGAAGTTAGCAAACAACCAAGGAAGGTATAGACTCGACAAACCGATAGTGTGGACTCCGGAACTAGTGCACAAACTAGAAGCATCAGAAGATAAGATCGCGCGGGTTGTGGACCATTAGCTCTACTAGATAATAGGGGGATTTATCACTGAGTTTGTGGTAGACACGACCGTGAGCTACAGCGAAGTAGAAAAACGCTTTCTTAAAGGACCGCGAGGTAAGTATATTAAGTCTTTGAATACTTGGATTAAGATGCTATTATGTGAAAAAAGGGTCATGCGAATACATTAATGTTTGGGACCACATGGAGCGAAAGAAGCTACAAAAGCAGCGAAGAATTAGAAAACAGTCCCTTAATTTCACTCTCGTAGGAGAGTGAGGAAGAACTCACGAAGGTCTCTCTGAGAAGCGTGGTCAATTTGATAAGGCAGCGCATTCCGTGATTACCACTTCCACCCACACCACCACCCACTTCACCTCCCTTACCTCCAACGCCACCCACTCCACCTCCACCACCTCCACAGTTCAGTATGGCAAGTGTGATCAAACTACCAGTATTCAGAGGGGTAGGGAATGAAGATCCAGACCAATTTTGGTTCATGGTAAGAGCAGTATGGGAAGCCCAAGGTGTTACGGACGACAATATTAAGAAGGCTACATTGGTGAGCGCGTTGTAGGATCGCACATTAACATGGTATATCAAGCACTCCAACGACCACCCAAATGCAGGGATAACAGAGATCCAGAACACGCTGAACAGGGAACTTAGTAGGCCAAAGTTAGAAACACAATTGATCATCGGGTTTAAAGAGATTGCGATGCTCTCGGGCAAGACCCCCTGGGATCTGGATCAACGGCTGAAGAGTATGATCCGCGAAGCCAATATGACGTTGACAGATGGGCAGCATCGCGCATGGTTTGTAGCATCTCTGGCACCGCACTTGAGGACGGCGTTGCCACAGCAAAAACTTTCCACCCAGGCCGAAGCGTTCGGAATGGCAATGAGATTCGATGAGACCCCAATACAAGACCCTGGGTTGGGAGTTCAACAAATCCACACGCAACTATAGAATTTGTGTTTGGAAATGCAAGGCTTGAAGTAGGATAGGGCATCGCAGCCAGAGGTGTGCAAGGAAGTATGGTGCATAAAGTGCAAAGGCCAGGGCCATGACAAGGATCATTGTCTAGTGTTCACGAACTACTTGGTAGGAGGAGGGCCAATGTTGTTGAGACCAGAGGCACAGGTAGGGCCAAGCACAGCACCTTCTTTATGGTGCGCGACCTATCAGATAGGAGGGAAACACATGATGGACAATTGTCATTTGCTATAGAAATATACACAGACACCCCAACAATTGTTTTGTAATTTCTGCAAGTCGGTAGGCCACGATGAGAGCACTTGCCGCAGTTACAAGCTAATGATGGATTGGACCTCAACCTATAGGATGCAGACCGAAACGCGAGCCCTCGACCCAGATGCAGGGATGGCACACACTGGATTTCAGGGGCGAGGTCGAGGATGAGGTGTAATGGGACCAGGAAGAGGCCACGAACAGTTAGTTTGTTACAATTGCAGAGGACCAGGGCACTATGCCCGCGATTTTACCAACTCGATGAGGATATCTTGTACATATTGTGCTCAGTTTAATCATGAAACAATAGATTGTCCTACGTTGATCATAAAGATGAGCAAAAAAGGGGTATTCCAACCTCCTCTGACTCAGAATATACAAATGATGAGATCTGAGCCGCGCGAAGAGGAACCAAATGTAAACATGATGCTCAGAAGCAGTACAGCCACAGGAGAAGATACAGGGAAGAAACCAGAGGAAAGTATATGGGTTCACAAGGCTTCTGTAAAGGAACCTGAGTTTGACTTAGAACACGCAAAGGAGACATTCATGGAAGCTAAGAAGAGCTTCGTAGAGGCCTCCACTTCAGGCAGTAAGGATCAACCAGAGCCAAGAATGGATCCTTCAATGCTCACTACCTTTCTGGAAACATGCATGAAACTGTTGCACGACAACAAGGCAGTTAAGGGACTATAGGAACTGATCACCAGGTGCGTGGGGTCAGGAGAACTGCACGCAGCCAGGAAATTGGGAAAGCATGCATTGTGCACTGGAAGGGAAATGAGGTTGACTGTGCAGATTGGTGAGCATGAATTGGATCAGGTAATCCTAGATCTAGGTTCGAACGCGAATGTATTACCAAAGCAAACATGGGAATGCATGGACAGGCCCACCTTACAATGTTCCCCTATTCAATTAAAAATGGCGAACCAATAGAATATTTTGCCCATGGGAAGGTTACAAAGGGTAACAGTTGATATTGAAGGTGCGAGCACGCAGGCGGATTTCGAAGTAATAGAGATTGTTGATGACAGCAATCCCTATCCTTCGCTGTTAGGAATAGACTGGGCCACCGATATGAATGGAGTCATTAACCTGAAGAAGCAAAAAATGATCTTCGAGTAAAATTCACTACGCGTAGTACTCCCACTAGACCCAGCCAAAGGAGTGCGCTGCATTGAACCAGTGTGTGACGATGAAAGCAATAATGATCTAGATTGTATTTACAAGATAACGGCATGAGACCAGGATTAGGTGAATCTGACTGCAGATGGGAGGATCTCGTGGGAGCATGAAATCTCCTACACTTTGGATTTAGACGAAGAAGTAGAGCGCTGGCAGAATCGGTTGCACGAAGTGACAACGCTGAATTGTAACATGATGGTTAGATCACTACGTTGCGTGACAACAGAGATAAGAGAGCTCCCAACGTATGACGGATTGACAGCGGTGGATGAATTCCTGAGCAAATTTGAAAGCGTAGTACCAAAACAACAACGATTCCATGTGTTGAAATGGGCACTACGTGAAACACCCGCACGATGGTGAGGTACACATCAAGGAAACTTTGAGGACTGGCGCGGATGTAGAAGGATGATGCACCTATGGTTTGGAAGCCCTAAGCTTTGAACAAGAGTTGGTCAACAAGGACGGAGCAACATGCGCGCCCACCTGTATCGATGGGTACAGACATGTACAGGGCAACGTCCACACCAGAACAGGATAAAGCAACAGGAAAGGTGATGCACACCACAAACATTCCACGTGGAAGAATTTAATAACGTATACGAAGTCCTAAACAGGTCTCACCAAGCGAAAAGAATTAATTGGGACCTATGCATGCCAGTGATTCAATGGGCCTATAGGGCCATGTGCAAAAACCTGAACGTGGAGACGATTCCGAAGTTGAGGAGCAGAGTGGAGACCATAGTTTTCGAGGAAAGGAATCCTCACGCAATAGCTCCCTTAGTTGGGATACTATGTGAGGACTAGGATGAAGGAATTATGTAGCTACGCAAGGATGAACATATGCAGATTCAGGAAGCCGTTCGGCCAGGGAACCTTAAACTTCGCAAAATCGAAGAAGATCGAGTACGACTGAGGAAGAAAAGCATGTTAATGGACATGGAGACCAAAAAACTGGAAAACAAAATCGCGCAAGCATGTCACATTGATAAACTAAGAATAACAAGACAAGATATGGGTAGCCATACTACTGCATTATAATATTGTCGGCGAGCATTTGTGACTCTACTACCACGGTTGCGACCACCCCTTACCAGACAAATTAACTAGGGGAGCTCACCACATAAGGAAAAATGTGCGGTGTTGACTGTCGCAAGGGTAATTGAGGAGTGCCCACGGACTAGGTTGGAAGGTGAACTGCAGTCTCACACAGGTGGTACGGCCACCTGACTAGCCTTCGGAAACACAATTTCAGTGCTCCAAGCAGTTGAAAGAGAGCGCAGGACTATAAGAGAGTCTGTGTGGGAGTTGTGCGATCAGGAGGGTACGTGCAGGATCAGTATGTCACAAGGATCACACCCGCGCAGAGGGGGTTGTGCTGCCATGAGGGTAGGCTGGGAATTGATCGTTGGTGTCACTGTTCACGACAAGATGTCCAATTTAAGGCAAAAAGGAGCGGGCAGCGGGCAATTAAGACACGAATTCAGAACTATATTTGGGACCATCTGCCGCCAATCTAGCATTAATGGGCCGAATGTGAGGGGAACAGTCGAATTTGAATTCAAAAAGGCCTATAAATCACAAGTGGCTATCCAGCGAACAACCCTTAGTGTTTTGAGAATTCATTTGTTGCGTTATCAAGTGGGTATGGACCTTACGAATTTGGAGGCATTGAGAGAAAGTTCATTGTTTGAGACATTGTCGAAGGAGACGCAATACCTCATAAATATAATGATGTCAACAACTGAGGAAGCCACACAAAGCCCTACGTTGCAGATGGGGGATGCACCGGAAATTCCAAAATCACCCCAGACACCGAGGCCCAAAATGGATCCACAGGCAGTAGGACCATTCCACATGTCTCCGCGAAATCCATGGTTTGGTAAAATGCCTATAGAAGACAAGGGAAAGATTGTTAATATTGAGACAGATGATGAAGAGGAGGACCTCCAGGATTTCGTAGAAGAGATCGAGGCGGATAAAGAAATGGAGGAATACATTCAGCCGGTGTGCACTGCAGCAAAACTGACTAAGTATGTCTCTCCATGGAAAGGGAAAGCAAAAGTACCCAAGGATTTGAATGCCATTAAGAACACACTCGAAACCCCGCTCCTCCCAGATGGAATTTTGATTGAAGGCTCGATCCTGGGATGTATGCCCATGATGAAATTTGAAGATTGGGACCTCGCTAACGGCAAAAAGTTCCCACATTTACAGACTTAGAACCTCATGACACAAAGCAAGGAGGGGTCTGTTACAATGCTAGAACCACAGAAAAGGATGCACGGTGTGGAGAAGGTCGGGCTACTCCACCTACTATGGATTCTACATTTTCACCATGCACCGATTACGATCTTTGTCATCAGGCACCTTCTTTTCCTATTACACGATGGGTACTTGTGGTTGGAGGAGCCCATTCCCATCACGACGGAGCTTATTCACAGGATTTCTTAGCTTCCCTGTAAAGGAAGGGACCTCGCGGAAATAGCTGGCAAAAGCAGAGATTTGGTGCTCACAGAGGCTAAAATACAAGTTGGAAAAGAAGCAGAGAGGCTACATAATTAGTATCATTCCAGAAAAAGGGGTGTGCGTAGCCACCCAACTGCTAGCCATGAAGGTGATGAGAAAATGCCATTGTAACGAGGTACCAACGACAGTCGTCGCGCTAGCCGAACAATGCGCAGATGGGGTCCAATTAAACTGGGTCGCCTTTGTTATGCTTCTTAACCTGCAAAGTAATACCGAACAGAGAATATGCGAGAAAAAATACCCAGAACACAGAATATACGAAGAAAATATACCCAGAACACAGAATAGCAATGATTTTATTACTCAGAGAGAAATGTTCACAGGCCTCTTCGAGGGGGCAACCTCCAATAGAGCAGAGCTCGATTACAAAACAAGACACGATACCCCTCGCAGGGAGTCTCTATCCTTTATATATGACTCATACATGCAATACCACGGTTCAATACCGTGGGTTTTATTAATACCATCTATATAATACTACCGCCCATTTACCCTTTATTTGATACTACTGCCCATTTGCAACTAACTGTGGTCCCTTCATTAATTGCGGGTTAACCATTTACAAATATTAATATGGGCTTTATTGACTCTTGACTATGACGTGATCCCATGACATGAATAATGGGGTTAGGGTG
>APFE031059803.1:0-11295 GCA_000404065.3 Pinus taeda | reverse complement strand
CGCACAACGGAAATACCATTACACGGTCATTGAAGCACAACATATATCCGCAACATATATCCAACAAGGTTTGGCACCGTATGATATCTAGGCATGCACAATTGTCTTTAATGCGAAAAACACACAAATAAATGCCACAAGAAAATAGTGTCTTAGGCTACCAATCATGTTGTGCGAGATGATAGAGCACTGAAGGCTCAAGGTGAGTAACCCATTGGTGAGATTCGGCTACCTACGTGAACAAAATGGATAACGAAGAGGCCACCAAATGTTGAATGAGAACTTGAATCGCCGCAGGACTCTCACAGCAGTACCATTCACAACATCACAATCATTTTTTTCGCTTCAGTTATATGAGGGTCAAATTCCTCAGCGTCTCGTGCGGGACGTTTCATGCAGTGAAGGTGGAGCTGAATGCGAACATGTGGATTGGCAATAATAACAGCAATCATATTATGAGAAAAAGGCTCAGAGAATCGGTTCCTGATCAGCTCGGGAATTTTGTTTCTTTCGAAGGCGCCAATGCGAACACCTTGTTGAACATGCCACAGTCCAACGCCGAAGCAGTCTCCACCGGCCTATGCCTCTGCTTGGAAGGCAATAATATGTTAAATTCCACCAACGACAGAGAATTTACCACCTGCAGCAGCAATGCATACTCTTTAAACCACAAATTTCTCGTGGAAATGCAGCGCCAGAAGAACGATATAGACGAGTACATGAAATCGCAGGGTGAGCGTCTGAGGTCTGTCTGTCTCCCTGTCAATGGGCAATGTAGCAGCGTATGGGAGCCAACGCATACGCTTTTCATGGACCATTCATAATTACAGCAAACGCAACATAATTACAGCAAACATATGGAGCAGAACACAGGTAATGTCAGACCGAGAGTCTTAAAATAGCCAGATACCAAGATTTCTGGCAGACAATGATGGAGCATTATAGGTAATGGGCAGAACTAGCAGGTCTGCACACAGTAAAATGCTTTACAAGGTGACAATTCTGCTCAATTCTGATTAGGAAAAAGGCAGAACTGACATAAATATAGAGACCACAAAACAAGTGGCTCAAATTGGAGCAGGACCAGCAATCGCCTACTCTGATACCATGTTAACACACATGGTGAGCGAAAACATAGGTAAGATGAAGCATGCAATTCCTTTTATTAACAATTTGATATACATTGTATGTGATAATATTTGTGACGTTGGGATTCACATCCCAGGTTCTCTTGGATTGCTTTTTTCCATTCGACTTCCACACTAAACCCATTTAGGATTAGGTGTCCAACCTGATACAGTTGGATCCTCTATTGGCGAGTTTTCTTGATTTGCGTGGCCATAATCTGTTTAGTTGTGGCATGTTCCATTTAGTCTGGGTTGAGCTTTGTTGGTGTTAGCTATTCAACAATGTCTGATGTGTCAAGTAATGGTGGAAAGTATGGCCAAAGGTAGTCCACGACGAACACTGGGTGCATGCCAAGGAATGGGGAAACATTGAGCTCGAAATCATTGTCTCCCACAACCTTGGTGATGGTGTAAGACCCATATCAGAGTGGTTGGAGCTTCTGATTGGCTCCAATAAGGCGTTCTTTTTGCAAATGTAAGAAAGCTTTATGCCCACCCAGAACTTATGTGGCACTTGATGTTGATCATTTCGTTGTTTATGCTTGGCATTGGATTTATCTAAGATGTTTGTAACCGACTGGAAGATATATTGGATGCATTCAATAAACCTGGTTGTTTTATCAACCTTAGACTGTACATGTGCAGATTCTGCATGTGTATTCGAATGAGGTATGCCAACATCATTCAGACATAATGGTTGAAATCCCAAACCCACTTGAAAGGGGTTGCAACCTTTCGAGCTATGGAGAGCTCTATTATAGTTGTGTTACACCTAGGGAATGCTCTCATCCCATGTTCATGGATGCTTGGAGTTGTACATGCGTAGTATGTGCATGATCATCCTATTGACGACCTCTGCTTAGCCATCAATTTGGGGATGAAATGCAATCAACTGATGATCTTGGTGTCCAATAATGACCAGAGGCTTGACCATAATGTGCTTAGGAACCTGCTACCCCTATTTGATATAATGGTTTGCAGGATCCAAAAATGTACCCACAGTCATTCAAAAAAGAGTTTGGTAGTGTCCTCTATTGTGGTACTCTTCAGCTGCTAATATAGCCATCTTAGAAAAAAATTCCACGACCACAAATACACAATCATTACCATGCTTGGTAGAAGGAAGGCCAAATAGATAACCCATGGAGATAAATTCCCAAGACTAGATTGGAGTATTCATAGGAGTGTACAGGCCTTGCTTCTTAATGATTTGTTTGGTGATGGCACAAGCAGTGTAGGATTTGATATATTTTCCAACATCATGTTGGAGTTTTGGCCAATAAAAATACTATTGTAGTACTACCACAATTTTTTCCACACCAAAGTGTCCTGCGACCGACTATAGTGCGCCTCCCAAATAAGCTTGGCACGCTCACTTGAAGGAACACAAAGGTGGCCCAGGTAGCATAATATGGCATTCTAGAGGTGGAAGTATAGAACTTGCTTGCCATGCATGGGCATTTGGTATGTTGTGGCAAACTCTGGTTCATTTTTGTATAGTTCCGACCATCCAAATGTCTTGTGGCCACAAGAGATGAGAATAGTGGTTAGTGCTGCAATCGAGGGTCGATTGAGGCAATCTGCAACATGCTACCCTTCTTTTATTTATTTTTCAAATATAATTGTTGCAGATATGTGGACCACTTTTGATGGCGATCATTTTGCAAATTCCCTTGCGCGTGTATAAACTACAGAGGTTGGTGATCTATGTGGATGACTGTCTCCTTCCCAGAATGTAATGTTTTCATTACAAGTAACCCAACATGATGGATTGCATCTCTTTATCATAGGTGGGGTATTTTTGAATTTTATTGGAAATTGTCTCACTGTGATAAGCCATCGGATGCCCTTCCTAGGTGAGAATTGCACCAATAGCATAGTCAGAGGCATCTATCTCAATTTCAAATGGTTGTTGCAACTCTGGCAATGTGAGTATTGGTGTAGAGCAAAGGCGGTGTTTCAACTCAACGAACACCTTCTGTTGGAACTTGGAACATGAAAAATTTGTTTTTGCCTCGCCCTTGGTAACTTGACTCAAAGGGCTAGTGATATGAGAGAATCCCAACACGAACCTTTGATATAATTTGGAAAGGCCCAAAAAGTTGCGAAGCTCTTTTAGAGTGGTCGAGGCTAGCCAATCCCAAATAACTTGGATCTTAACAAGATCCACATGCAGGCCTTGCTCGTCAATGATGTAACTCAGATATTGGACCTGGCTCATGCCAAAGGTGAATTTATCCAAGTTGACAGATACTATTATGCTACTGCAGGGTTTGAAGGACCTGCCAAATGTGTTGCAAGTGCTCTTCTCAATTCTTGTTAAATATGAAGATGTCATCTGGATATACAACCACGTACGAGTTGGTGAAGGGTTGCAAGATGTCATCCATCAACCTCATAAAACTTGCAAGGGCATTTATCAACTAGAAGGGCATGACCAACCACTAAAAAATGCCCTCATTGGATTTAAAGGCAGTGTTCCATACATCTATGGGTTCTATTAGAACCTGGCGATAACTAGACTTCAATTTTTAATCTCGCTGAAGTACTTGACCCCCTTGAGATGGTAAAGAAGGTCATCAATCCATGGCATTGGATACTTGTTCCTACCAATGATTTTATTTAGTGCTTGATAATGAATGCAGAGTCTCTAGGCAAGTACAATCGGGTTCCCGCATGGTGAGGAACTTGGTCAGATGTGCCCTTTTTGTAGCAACTCCTGGACCTGTTGCTTGATTTATTCATTTTCCAAGGCAGAGTGTTGATATATCAACCCATTGGGTAGAGGTGCTTTGAGAGTCAGATCGATCAAATGCTTGACCTGACAGCGCAAAGATACCCCTATGGGTGAGGAGAAGATGTCCCTGTATTCTTCCATGACCTTATCCACCTACTTTTGCCACATTGTGGAACCTTTCTTAGGGGATATGGATGTGGCCATGATCTTCCCCTTAACTTGATAGGGAATCAGAAAGAAAATAAATTTGCTGATTTGGGAGATGATCTTACTGCATCTCTTAGCATATATCAATTTATTGATGATGGTAGGCAGGACTACCTTCAGCATCCTGTATAATTTACAATCCAAAACAATAATAACAGTGTGAGGTCTAGACTCATACACAACATGTCACTTCCACAAGTATGGTTATCCTAATAACACATTGCATGTTTCAAGAGGAGCAACATCACACAATACCTCATCTATGAAGGGTTTGATGTTGTAGGGAAGGTGACACTGATGGATGATGCAAAGATCTTGCCTTGGTGGAGCCATTCGATGGTGTACAGATGCGGATGTGGTGTTGTTAGTAGGCCCAACCACTTCATGAACTCAATTGATATGAGGTTCTTTTGGCTCTCGTTGTCGATAATGAATTGCAACAAAGAACCTTTCAACCACATATGTGAGTGCAAGAGATGCCCCCCCTCCTTTGGATCTTCGGGTTCAACCTTTTGGACCTTGGTGGTGGCAACATTGGTGCTGAGATTTTCATTGATAATTGACTTCCCCTTGTCGGATTCCAAACATGCATATGAATCTGAAGCCTTGAACTTGAACACCAGTGATTGCTTAGCGCAACACTCATTTGTGTTATGAGAGGGGATCTTGTGGAACTCACAACAGTTTCCTGTGTCCTTCTTTGTCTTCGTGGTGTTGTTATTTTCTTGCGGCTTCGATGGGTTGTCTAGGGTCACCCCACCTTGGCTCAATTCTTTATTTTGTAGTTTGGGGGTGCCTTTTTATTGCCTCAGATTCATAGATCCAAAGTTTTACTTCTTCTATTTAAATTTCTTCTCAATCTTGACAACATATCGGTATGCAATGCCATGCGCGAAGGTATCCAGGAACTCCATCTTGTATTGGATGTATTTGTGTAGATAACTGTAGTACTTGAGTACCATATACCAATCATAATCTTTGAAATCTAACTTCATGCAATGGGTATGAAAAATATTTGTGAACTCTGGCATGTCTTGGTCCGTTCCTTACCACAATGTGGTCCATTTTATGCATTTATCTTCATAGCTCCTGACAGGGTAATATTGTTCCTTGACAACATCTCGAAAATAATTCTAAGTGGTTGTAGCTAAAAATAGTGAGGTTTCCTTCTCATCCCTCTGCTCACAGTAGGTTTCCCACTAGTCCTTAATGTGGGGGGTGGCCTTGAGGAGTGCAAAATTAATCTTTTCCCTGTTGGAAAAATTATGGACTGGAAAATATCCTTGTAGCAGATTTAACCATTTATTTATGACATCTGCATCTATCTAGCCTTCAAATATATGAATGTCAAAGTTAACTTGTACCTTGAAGGGGTGGCACCTCCGAGGTGGTTTTTGGATGAAGGTGATTTGCCCGCTGATACCTGTTGAAGGATCTGGGAAAGGTTATCCATCATCACGTTCCTTTGTCGCTTGAGGGCCTCTTCAAACAGCATTTTGAGAGGATCTCCTTCTCCCTCTTCTTTCTTTTCTTTTTCCATGAGAGGCCATCGGGGACATGCACATAAAAATAGAAAAATAATAGACCTCTTTGACACCACTGATCCAAATTTATGCATGAATGAAATGAAATACAAAACTAAATAGAAACACAGAGCTACAACCAAAGCTGAACTTCAATTAGGTAATAACAAATACTGAGAACTATTTACATGCAAAATGGAAATAAACTAGCTTAGGCGATGGTAGCTTATCTCTGAGAAGAGATGTGATGGCCACATGCCTTTGAGTTGTGTTACAATGAGGCTCGAAGGCATTTTTATCATTGAGAAAAAAGGGAAAACCATAAACATCAAAAACTCTAACCTTAGGAAATGAAGCACCAAAAATTTGTGGGCCGTATTGGGGTTAGTTGGTATACCAACTCCTCGGGGGCGTAAATTTGGCATGCGATCTCCGTTTGATGTGTATAGTACCTCATTAAAAATATATACCCAAGGAATACGACTTTCAACTACAAACCCCTATCATAGGCCACAAATTACTCGTTTTCCAAAAAAATGTTGTTTAGGGCCTCAAAATGACTCCAGAAGTTTGGGACCCGAAAAACTGCCAAAAATAGTAAATTGTACTACAATTAAGGAAACTAAAAGAAAACAATGTTGGAGTCCAAGTGGAATAGGCAGGTGTCCACCAATATCCACCTGGATCATGCATGCATTCAATAATGATATTAAATCAATATAGGACTAACCTTCTGGTTGTTAAATAATTTCCAAAATTGAGACTTGAAACATGAAAAGGCAATTACGTAATTTTCAGAAGAGAGACATGTAATTTCTAGAAGAGGTACTTGAGACGTGACAAAGTAGTGTCATACACATATAAGACTCCTTAATTTGTAATTTTTTTTTTTGAAATTCAATTTGGTTCAATTTTTATTTCTCAAGGATATCAACATGTGAACCCTATATTGCATATTTATTATGTATTATATAAAGATGTGGTCTAACTGATAAATGAAGTGACTTTTTGGCCGAAATTAAGCAATGCAAATTTGAGCAAGATTGTGATTTCTTGTTGTTTCAATTATATTTTTAAATGCATAAATGGATTCAACACCCTATAAAACCCTGAGGCACTAGAAATTTTTAGATTAAACAACTTAAACTTATGATTCCTAAAAATATCTGCTAGATTTTGGGCAAACATGACTAGGGAAAAAGGTCGTAAAATGGTCATTTTCATCTTTTTAATTTGACTATGCCTTATATTAATATTATATATTATAATATATATTTTATTATATTATATATATATTATACCTTAAAGAATTTGATATTGGATATCACTTGATTAATTTATATATTATAATTTATCATTTTTCACTAACTTAAAAACTTATGATTTCCTAACATTCTACCGTATTTTGGGAGTAAATTGGCTAGAAAAGACTGTATAAACAGGCCAATTGCATTTATTATTTAGACAAAACTTTATGTGTGTGTATGTATGGCGTGTTTAATATGAGGAAAATTAAATTTTGTTATCGGATCATCTTTGATAAAATTTTTAATCATTAATCTATTTATTCATTTTTTTCACCACATTATCATATTATTGTCTTTGGTTATGAAATTATTTTAAATGTGAAATAATAAGAAATATATTGATAATAAAGATATAATTGAAGCAATAGTATAATATGAAGAGGATGAAAGAACTCTTAAGATATATAATTATGCTTTAATAAATTATCAAAATAAGGAAAAAGGGTTTATACTATTGATATAATCTCACCATAAAAACAAAAAAATAATTTTTTAATAATTGAGTTTTTATATTGATTTCAACAATTATATAACACAATCAACAATTATATAACACAAAACAACAAGATATGTTAATTGAGCAATTATAGATTTGCAATGATAAAATTCACATGCATTATATACTTACATTATCCCAATGATCATATAAGAAAAATGAGAGGATGCATTTATTTTAGAGATGGTATAATGAAAACAATTTGAAGAATTAATTGCATTGAATGAAATAATGAGAAACATTAAAATGCATCATTTTAGTAATGCTATAATGAAAAATGATTTAGAATAATTAAGTAGTTGCATTGATTTTGACAATGATAAAGCATAAAATAATGAGATGCATTGATTTTAGTAATATGTTGGCGAAAAATAATTCAATATATTAATTGATGGAACAATACCAAGAAAATTGATCTAAGATATGAAAAGATGAGAACGTTGTAAGTAAAAGAAGTCAGATACCAAATTGGCTTATGAGACCCCTTTGTTTGCGGGATATGGGAGCTAAATAAGAGAAAGACGTGGATAAAAGAAGCCAATCACCAAATTGGTATATGAGACCCTCTTGTTAGTAGGATAAGGGAGCCAAAGTTGAGAATGTTGTAGGTAATGTAAGCCAGACACCAAATTGGTGTATGAGACTGCCTTCTTTGTGTGATAATGGAGCCAAAGATGAGAAAGTTGTGGGTAAAAGAAGTCGTACACCAAATTGGTGTATTAGATCCCCTTGTTTTTGGCATAAGAAACCCACCTCTATTCAAATATGTGACTACTAAAGTGTACTAACTCATACATACTCTAACCCTCTTTGGATTTGAACTTGTGACCTCCAATAACAAAGTGCTTTAACGATGGGGACTCAACCAAATGAACTAACCCCTGAAACTAAGAAACACATGCTCTTAACCATTAGACTTTATTATTTATTATAAATATACTATTACTTTTTAACAATTCATCTTTTTCTTCATTTTTATTATTCACTTTAATCCTATACAACTATCCAAACATATTGCTTAATAGTATTCTATAAATTAAAAATGGCACTCACTAAATTTAAAAGATCAAATTCATTTACACACATTGATGCTAATCTAAAATTTTATCATTCAATTTAATTGAAACTATTATAAATTGGTTTTAACTTAGAATACAATTTACCATTCAAAAAAAATATATTAATATTTATGCATAGTAAATCCAAAATTAAATTGAATACACACCAATATAACTTCAACTCTTAATTATTAACCATCAACATTAAATATGTGTTTTTTTTAACTTCTAAATACTATTTAGATTCTTATATTTCCAAAAAAAAACTTACTATAATATAAAACTAAAATTATATAACCCAACAAACCAAATAACTTATAATATGTACACGTAATAACCCAACAAAATAAATGACTTATTATGCTTAGAGGCACTATCCAACCCATTATGGTATAGACCTTGTAATATAGTGTTTAACATTTTGACTAAGCCAAATTACACAAAAATCAAAATAAAAAATAAAATAAAATAAAAAGATTAATGTAATGTAAACATTTTAACTTAGTCAAAATGAAACGAAATAAAAAAATAAAAATAACCCTATAAAAATAAAATAAAAATAAAAATGACCCATGGTATTGAGAACCCTTGGTATTCACATGGAATATAGCCTATTTAAAGGGGGAAAATAAACCAACTCAGATCCATCTTAACTCTGGATGTACCAAGCGCCGAGAGGGATCAAATCTCTTGATATGCAAATCTCTTTTAGAGTGAAAAGGAATTTGATCCTTCTCTGGGCTTGGTAGATCTCGAGTTAAGATGGATCTAGACTGGTAATATACATGTTCTTTTCCTATCCAATAATATTTAACCGTTAAATATCAAACATGTCGTGTATGCTATTAATTTTAATAAGTTTCCCTTACGTTGATAGAGAAGTAATATGAATATAAAATCTGAACTAAGATCAATGCAAATTTACTCAATTGTAATTTAATTATTATTTTGTTTTATCTAAATTTAAAAAAATTTCAAAATTTAGTGGTCAAACTAATGGAAATGTACATTGACTTATTATCCCTATTCAAAGAAAACCACACCACCTAAAATTACTTGTTAATAATTTATAAGGAGAGAGACTTCCACTCTTACTAGATGCTTTTAGATCTTGGACCATTAATATATGTTTGTGCATCTTAGTAAGACAAACTCTTAGCTGCAAAAGAAAAAAGTTTTAAGTGATACTCCAAAACCAAAAAGTCATAATTTGTGAAACAAATTATGCAAATATACTCCTTTAAAATATGAAAATATTCTAATTTGATTCCTTGGTCAATATACTGATAATATTAATCTATTTTTAATATCAAGGCCAAGCCACACCAATGGGGGTGGATGAACGCAAACATGGTGGGGTTGGGAAGGAGTGGAAGGCATGCCTAGCACCTTGTGACCACCCCACTAACTCAATAGACTCATAAAAAAGGGGGTAATTGGTCGTCAATACTGGAGGCATGGAAGCTCAAGAGATGGCAGTGTTGGCCTTATTGTGGCCCTGTACGACTGGTGTTCAATGTTAGAAAATCAGAAATGCGGAAATATTCTCTTATATTCTTCTTTTATCTTTGTTTCATTAAGCAATCATAAAAAAAAAACATGAAGATAAATGACACGAGATGTAGGCACTCAGCCAAGGCTAAAACCCCTCTTTAGGGGAAAGCTTAGTCAAACTCTTCCACTACTCAAATTAAGATAAACCATCCCCCGATCGGGGTGATGAAGGGGGAGTGTATGAGCCAGAGGACAGCACAGGGGAGAGGACAGCCAGGACGACCACCTACTGCCCTCAATTAGGATCAACCTGACGTGGTGACGTCCTGCATGACTGCGGGAATGTCGAGGAAGAAAAGTGGTAGGAGTGTGGGGGGAGAAGTGGGAAGAAATGGCAGCGGTAGTGGGATGGGATGTAGGGTAGATGGGAAGGGGTTCATGATGGTGGCAAGGGTAGGAAGAGAGCCTAGTCTGCAGTGAAGGAAGGAGGTGAACAGGGCAGTGCGGGCGGTAGAATCTTATGCGGCCAAGCTTAATTCTAGGTATGTTCCCTTTGGCTTACCTCCTGCAATTCACTCTGTCTCGCATAGTATGTTGGAGGAGGGGGGAAATTTGGGACTCGCAAGGGAGGGGTTGTGTCTGGGCGGGTCTAAGGATGGCGTTGTGAGGCAGCGAGATGATAAGAGCATAGGCATACTTGGGGAATGTATTAGTAGGGAAAAGGGTCAGCCCTGGAAAACTAAGGCTAAATTCCATGAGAAGGACAGGAAGACAAAGGGCTTGACCACCATCCTTAGTCTAGGGGGGAAGAGTCCATTGGTTCTCCAGAGCGATGGGGAGGCCAGAGTAGGGAAGGATTGCTGAGCGACAAGGACATGATGGTTGATGGGAAGATAGAAGTGTAATAAAAGCTAATGTTTGCTATTGATAATTGTAAACAATCAGTAAAGGAAAAGATGGCACATTTGGGCAGAGGTCGGGGTCGTGGGGGCAGAGGGCGCTAGAGCCAGCCGTGTAGAAGCGATACTACAACTTCAACACTAGCAGGTCAGAGAAGAGGTAAGAAATCTATCAGGATGACTGTCCATGAAGCTGCACACGCATACAGAGAAGGGATAGATACTGACATTCATCAGCTAATACAGGAGATGGAGGATAGCGTCATGGAAGAAGATTTTGAGCTAGAGATGGAAGAATGGGTGGATATAGTCCTTGACCCAGGGCACACCAGAGGCAGGCATAGTCCCTGACCCAGGGCACACCAGAGGCAGGCTGACGCTATACAAACAAGCCCTGCACATGTACTGGGTTATGAAGCCTTACTGGCCAGAGCCCTGGAGCATGCG